>JAOEHY010013472.1:21231-47187 GCA_025447955.1 Psilopsiagon aurifrons | reverse complement strand
CGGCCTGGGAACTCTAGGGGAATATTAATTCCGCTATTTTTGTGTGGTTGGGCGACCACGTGAGGCTCTGAATAGCCTTGAACTAATGAGGAGAATTCGCCGCAGATCCACTTGTCATTAGGCTTTTCATGGGGGGGAAAAGGAGGAGAAATACAATTAAAAAATGGTTTATGAATTTTAGCGTGGTTGTAAATGGGCGTATTTTCGCTCAGTGAGGTTAAAGGAATATTTACGAAGTTACTTCTACAGAGAAACGCTGCAATTAAAATCCAGTAAAATGTGTAATTTAAACTCATCTGAGTGCTCCGAACTACGGAAATACTTCACAGCGAAATGCTGTGATTAGCTTGCACGCAGGATCCCAGATCCTCAGACATAAATGAGGATGAGTAATAAGGATGCTGTATACAGTAATCAAAATATTTAATGATAATTTATCAGCGAGCTTAAACTTCAGATTATTCTGTTTCCCCAAGCATTTGGTTTTCAGATCTAAGTGTAACAGATGCCAGATTTTTTAATTTATTTATTATTTTTCATTATTTTTATTCCTCCAAGGGGCAGGCTGTATTTCTGACCTTCCGGCTGCTCCCCCTGCATCTGCCCTTGCCTCTTATTCACTGCCTCATGCTTGCCATCTCAACCCTTTGATTTTTTGCAATCTCTCCATTTTCTGATGTCCATTTATTCCAGAATCTCACCCGTAACTGTTCAGTGATTTATTCACATTTAACCTTTAATTTCCTCGGTTAATGTTTAGTCCTGGGCAGCGGACAAGCACTTATTTTGGCTGGAGGGCGTGCAGAATAGGTGGACTGTGCACCAAACTGAAGCAATCTTCTTTTGTTAAGCCAAGGATGTGTTTATACGACTTACTAAGATCCTTTGCAGAGTATAAATCATGGCTATTACTTGTCAGGTGGCTCCAAATATTCTATTGGAATAATCTCCCCAGGGAAGTGGTGGATTCCCCAACACTGTACACTTCTAAGCATCGGCTGGACAGGGTGCTGGGACATCTAGTCTAGGTCATGCTTTGCCTAGAAGATTTGGACCAGATGATCCTTGAGATCCCTTCCAACCTGATAGTGTACGATTCAATGATTCAAACAACCTGTGTTTATCCAGGCATGACTGGATGGAATAAAGTATTGGATGGAGCTAGTTATGCTTCATCTCCTTTGTATGGTCAGTTTACAACTCAGTACCAAGTTTGTCCTGAGAAGCTGAAAACCCATTTGTATTATTCAGCATATAAATTAATGTTCTGAGCAAGGATGAAAGGGAGAGGCTACAAAGTGAAAGAAATGCACCTCTAGGGCCCCAGTTTAGGATTCACAGATCCACAGATGTTTGGTGTTAGAAGGAAATTTCCCCCTTCTATTTATTCATAAATACGTGCCCAGCAGAGACCTTCTACTGCCTCAAACGCAGTTGGTGACTGCTCCAACACCAGGAGAGAGGTGAGACACCAGTGGTCTGATCAGGAATGGCAAATTTTTGCGTTTTCTTCCTGCTACCAACATTCTATAAAAGTTTTTACTGGGTGTAATCTGTTTAACCTTGTCATACATGAAGCCACACCTGGGCAGCTTACCAAAATCTGTAACTACCACCACCAAGAACATTTTCTTCCCTTTTACAGATCAGAAGAAAGTATATTCTGCTGTGCAATATGAAGAGCAACTTGCTATACCCAAATATTTTGCATTTGAGTTGGCATCCAAAAGTAAACAATCAAACAGAATGCATGCTGAGCAAATCCTTGCCTTTAGATTTAGACTAAGGAAGGCAGGGCCAAACTACTGAGATAGGTATTTGGTTTTAGAGGCTACAGAATTCTTTGGGGGACATAATCTTTTAGCTATAAAAATGTTAATAAATACTTGGTCCAAAATGAATAAAAAGCTTGCAATTCTTTCTTAGGAAGTTTGCTAAATGTAGTCACAAGAGCAAATACCAAATATTTTGTTACAGCAAGTGAAATGCTGCATATACCAAAATGTTCTCTGCTGTCAGTGTCCATGTATATTTACTAGTTTTCTCCTGTTTAAAGTAGCATGATATTGTTGCAGCTAATATTAACTAAATAAAGAAGCATGGAAAAACATTGGTAAGACTTTAATTTCTCATTTCTAATGTAATTTTCAGAACATGTAAAAATATGTTTTTAAAAGCATTAAAGGTATACTGAGGGTGTTAAAACTGGAAAAGTCAGTAACAATTTTAGTAATTTTTTTCTCATTTCGTACATACATGTTCAACTACAGACTTCCCAGTATTATGAAGCTTATACAGGAACTGGCTAGTGATTCCAAACTGAATATGCTGGTTTAAAATGCTCTCTCCATGCTTTGTAGTTGAAAGGAGTATAGGGAAGCTGCACAGTCATCTCTTGTTAACTTCAAATGGAAAAGATACTCCCTCAAAAAATCTTCACTACATTATTAAATGATCCAAAAATATGATAGGTGGGGCTGGCACAACTGCCAACTGTTATGATTGCCACATACCTCCTGTTATAAGACTGCATTTTCAGTTGCTTAAAGACTTTGCTAAACTTAAACTGTATGGCTGAAAATTTCCCTTACCAGGTGTGTGCCTCAGGAATAACTTATTTGAAAATCTGCAGCCAAACAGCTTAGACCTCTGCAAGAACAAGCATACCCAAGCACTGATCGTTGGGTTCATGCCGGCAAATTACAGGAACCTTTTCTTTGAGAAGCTCCTGCACCCTTACGTTTGTGGCAGAGATTAGGATGGGAGGTAGCCTGTTAAGGAAGTAAATTTTGCTGCCACACACCAGCCAGGCTTTAAGTGTTTGAAAGTTTTGTGTATATTTGCTAGGGCCTTGCTGAAGTTCAATAGGAAAAATTCCCAAAGATTCAATACAAGGAACCAAATTCAATACAAGGAACCAAAATACAAGGAACCAAAATTAACAGACTTATAATTTGAGCGTGTTAAAAAACAGAAGTAGAATACCTGACTTAATGTGTTTCTGCCGAATCCACACACCTCCTTCTTTATAAGGCAGAGTTTTAAAGCAAGTACTACCATGCGTTAGGAGGTTATGTAACATTTCCCCTTACCCCAGTTCAATAAAACTTGTTTTCTCAGCCTTACAGTGTTGGAACACAATATAAAATAAGTTTTAAAAACTATTCTCTATCCTTTAATATCTTCTTTTTAAGCAAATATTCAGATTTGGGGGAGGTGTGACTCATAAGTTGTGGAGTTGGCAATACAAGTAATGCCTTAGGGGGAGGTGTAATCGGCTGCTGAGTCTTTCCTTTTTTGTGTTCGAGTGGATTACAATGCGCATGGGTGATGATTCACGGTTGCTGTAACTGATGACTGCTCAGTGGTCCACATGGACTGACTCAGGTGTTCTGAATCAAGGGCAAATGCTCACATCACCAAGTGCCCACAAATAATATTTGCCAGGCCAAAAAGACATCAACTTCCCTCCTCATTTTGCACAAAAAGAAGACTGGAAGAGTACAGAGAATGCACATTTCTTTTCCATTAATAGAGGTGGGAGGATGCATGGTCAGGGCAGCCAGGGGAAGACCATAGTGCTCTTACTGGAAAGTCTGTCAATATCAGAGTTTGTAGTTATATTTGATGACTATTATTCCAGCAGCACTTTGTTCAATTTGTTCTGCATCTTCTCAGTTTTCATCCTTGTTTCTTGAATATTTTAAGTGTTTTGAAGAGTGCCTAGAGCTGAAAATCATTACTCAAAGAAACCTGTATGAACATGAATGCCAACATTAACTTTTACAGGCATCTTTGATGCAGTACTCTGCTTGCAGTACTGCTTTAACGTAGCTATGGAAGCTAAACTCAAAATGGGACAAATCCAAAAATCATGGAAAACATGAGATGTGAAGTTAAATGTGAGAGCATTTGAAAAGAAAAATGTGTTTTCAAGGTGAGTGATTTTGTAAGAACTCATTGCAAAGAGATCTAACCTTGATAGCAACAGGAAAACTTGAGCACCAGAAGACAGGCTGGGTCTTTGGAAGAATAAGCTTCTACATCATAATAATAATCATCCATGGCATAATGATGCAGACAGGAAAGATCTTTGAACTGAAGTGTGGTCAGATGACAATTTCTAATAGGAGACATGGTATGCTTTAGTGAAGCAGCAAACAGTTGCCTAAGGATATGCTAGATGTAAATTACTCTCCAAGTACAATGATAACAGGCAAAATGTTGGTAGCATGGTTTCCAATAGAAGGACCAACATCTTCTTATTGGAATAGTGATGACCATTTGCAGTGAAATGTTCTTAGTACAGCGCTATAATGTGAAAACAACCTTGCACAGGGCAAGTTTGACCAAGGCTGAAGAAATTACTCTTAGAAGCAGTTCAAACAGTCCAAACAGAATTTTTAAAGAACTTAGGTGTGATTTTGAAGGCACTCTTCTGATCTGGATACATGAAAATTCATGTTCTTCCCTACAAATTATTTTTCTCATTCTTGCCTTATCCTAGGACTTCTCTACAACTTCTCAAACAGTCCACTCACATTCTGGAATCCTAGATGATCTACATGGAAGAAATGTCCCAAACTAACTCGAATCACTGCCTATTCTGTGAACATATTCAATGAAAAAAATCCTCAAACCACCTGCATGTGAAAGCAGCTCTTCCATTTCCTCAGGGAACGTTACAGAACGTTTCTTACAGAAAGGTTACTTTTCATTTTTAAAAACGTTTCTTTGGAAAAGGTACAACTTACCTCGCCGCTCTCTCATAATTGGGGAAAATTAATCTGGCAAGTGGTCTAATGAAGAAAAAGTAGGAGAACTAAGAGTTAAAGCTGCTGTGCTTACCATGCTCACTATTAATTTGGAAAGGTGAAAAGGCAAGTGAAAAAGAAGTGCATAGGAGATGAGAAAGTACTGGAGCTTCCTTCTTAATGTGGTTCCCCAACACTCACCTATGGTTTATACTCAGAATACAAGTCATATTATCCTCATCTAAACCATCTAAAAGCAGCATATTCTGGAACAAGACACACAGTCCTGGGAAGTAAGGCTGATACCTAAGTAGAAAAATAGTGGAAGAAATGGGAAAAAAAAACCCAAACAGTCCTCTGTTTAACGAATTGAAAAAGTCAAAATCAACCAACCAGGAATTTAAGCTGATCTAGTTAAGTGCTATTTCCTAGCTTGTGTTTCTTTTTCTCACAGAGTTCAGTGTTATTGAAACACTGCTTTTTGTTTATGAATTTACTTCTTGCATAGGACAGCTTGACAAGCAACGTTTATGCATTTTGACATATATCATTAACTATGCGCGCTGACACTAAAAGATACTTCTAGTTCTTAGTCTAAATAGATTAATTTTGGAATTCTTTTAAAATAGAATAAATAATGAAAAATGGGGTGGAGTAATGCAATCAACATGAATTCAATTCATTTTTAAGCGTATTCTGACATTTGAAAAAATGGCCAAAAGTATTCTGCCTGCTTGTTTTTATACAGATACATCTGTCAGAAATTCACACACAAGCTTGTATGGGTCTCCTAGTATTGTGTGTGTTGCAAAATAAATCTGTATTGGTCTGCTCCCAATCTAAATATACTTGTGACTAAAGCTCTCACATGCAGATAGGATTCTAGCAAATCAAAATCTGTTTCCAGGAGCTGTAACTTCTTGAATTTATAAACAAAACCTAACAGGTGACCAAAAAAAAAAATATATCAAAGATTACTTTAACACTATCATAATACCCTTCTACCATTAGATCTTATTTTATTGAATGCTTTGTACCTTATTGGCTTTTCTAGATTTGCTTTTGTATTTCTGCCTTGCTATTTTAAGATGTATTATCTTTAATCCAAAATCTGACATCCTACCTAAACCTACTTAGAATTTCTATGATGAAATCTCATTGAATGAAGATTAGTGAGAATTATGGATCTTTCACGGTGCAGTCAGAGGGAATGAACCAACCACAGCATAGCATAACTCAAAAATGTCTTACACACCTTTAAATTTTATCAGATCAAGATTTAAAGCTACAAAATATGAGGGATTTTTTCTTCACTGAGCAAAACTAATAGAAGACACATGCATATATGTTCAGCTTGTACTTCACAGCAGAAAGCCTCAGAGCTTTCTTACATTCGTGCATTCTTTGTGCTATGGGCAGAACTTACAAAATGCTGTGTTATTTCTGTAGAAAGATGCTAGCAGGGATTCAAATCTCAGAGTGGAAGGGAGCTTAAAACAGGACAAAACTCATCTGGAACTTGACTGCTTTGTAGGAAATTCTCCTATTTAGAGCCACCACAGATGTTTTGCCTGAATCTGTCTGCATATGCAATTAGCAGAAAATGAACAGAAAATTGTAATTATTTGGGAAAGACCAGGGCAATTATTTCAAAAAAGTAGGTTGAAGCTTTTATATCCAGTACTTTCTGCTCACTCAAAATACAGCACTGCTCCCCATTTAAAAACTCTTAAGAAGTTATTTTGCTTGGTATTTAAAGGAAACTGGAGTTTATTGTACATTTTGAAAGTATCAGAATTAGTGAACACTTATATTGCAATACTATACAGGGATTATAACTTTTGGTCCGACTGCGTTGACTGCTTATTCACTAAATTAAATATCTTAATTTTTTAATATACATAAATTAGTTTGTTCTGAAAAAATCCCCCAAATTCTGAATTAGGACACGATCCTTTCTTAATGAAAAATATGCCTTTTCTGCGACAAAACCATTAAAAGTTAAACTTAGTTTAAAATGTGTTTTCTTACAGTAGTAACTGTAGAAAATTAAAAAGAACAAGATATGTAGTTTGGTACTTGTATTTTGTGTTTTCACACCATATTTAGTTTCACGTTTGTTAGACAGAAAAAAATTCAAGATTAAAATCCATGTGTGGGGTTTGTTTACAAAAAAATAAGCCAGTTATTGCAAAGTTATTCTTTGTATGTGTAGATGGGGAGCAAGTTCATGTTACTTTTAAACAATAGCTTTTGTTCTTGATATATATTTTAGAGGCAAAAAAGTACTAGCTGCTGCAGCACTATGAGCTCTTGATGTATTGAACAGTAGAGGAAATAGTCTCAGAAACTATGTAAACTGCTTCCAGCCTGAACTTAGCAGGCTGCTTTTTTGCCAGTATTTCAAAACATGTTTAGCTGAATAAGCATATTTTCAACGTTACAACAGAGTGTAATCACTTTTTCATCTGATCTGCTGTTCATGTACGCTTTATTACAAAAAGGTGGAAACTTATACATGGGAAAAAAAACAGCCGTAAAGAAATTCAAAATGAAAAATGTCTCTAAAACATTTTCCATTCTCCCCCAGCACCCTCTGCAGTAAAATGCATGGAAAAACCGTATGTAGATGATGAGCGCATGACTCACATGGGAGTTTCATATAGCTTCCTTTTCTACTGTAAACCTCACTGGGATTCTCTCTCTCACCAGCACTAGCTACTGCATGGTGTATGTATGTCATTTAAAATGTTTTCTTTCACCTGAAGTGAGCTAAATGGCTTAAGCAGCCCTTGCGAAATTGCTCCATTCCCTCTGCCACACCACTCCAGCACCAGGGAGTGGGGGTGTGAAAGCTCAGGCTTCTAGCAGAGAGGAGAGAGGTGCTGGCACTGAGCTCTCCATGAGGAGGCCTTCTGCCAAAACAGCCGAAACACTCAGCCAGAAGTAGCTAAACTTAGAGGACACAGCACAGATCATTTATCTGCCGAGGCTTAGGAGAATACTGAAGTTTGCAAATGGGATACAAAGCAAATGTATATCACTATATATATATAAACTGTATATATATATATATGTCTATGTATATATATATATAACTGTCACAGGATTACAGGTCCAATTCTCCTCTCCAGTCAGGGGCCTTACACCTCAGGACTTGAAAGGACTCACCATTCATGCTGATTTGGACTGGGATAGAATTAATTTTCTCCATAGTAGTTTGTATGGGGCTGTGCTTTGGATTTGTGCTGGAAAGTGTTCACAACACAGGGATGTTTCAGTTACTGCTGAGCACTGCTTGCACAGAGCCAAGGCCTTTCCTCACCCCACCCCACCAGCAAATGGGCTGGGGGTGCACAAGAAGCTGGGAGGGGACACAACTGGGACAGCAGACCCCAAGTGACCCAAAGGATATCCCAGACCATATCACGTCATGCCTAGTGTACAAAGCTGGGGAAAGAATACAAGAGGGGAATGCTCGTAGCAATGGTATTTTTCATCCCAAGTAACAGTTACACATGAGGGAACCCTGCTATCCTGGGGATGGCTGAACACCTGCCTGTGATGGGAAGAGTGACAGCAAAAGAGGCAATGGGTTTATACCAAAACAGGGGAAGTTCAGGTTAGAAAAAAGGAAGAAGTTGTTTACTGTGAGGCACTGGAACAGGCTGCCCAAAGAAGTGGTGAATGCTCCATCCCTGGAAGTGTTCAAGGCCAGGTTGGATGGGGTCTTGGGTGACATGGTCTGGTGTGAGGCATCCCTGCCCATGGCAGAGGAGTTATAACTAAATGATCTTAAGGCCCTTTTCCAACCCAAACCATTCTATGATTCTATGAACTTACTGTTTTGATTTGCTTGTGGCATGTGGCTTTCACTTTACCTATTAAACTGCCTTTATCTAAACCCATGAGTTTTCTCAATTTTACTCTTCTGATTCTCTCCCCCATCTCACTGGAGGGAAATGAGCAAGAAGCTCTGCAGTGCTTACTTGCTGGCTGATATTAAACCATGACAGGTTTTCACACATTCAAACACTCTTTCAAGTGTAAAGAGAAAGATAACGAAGATGACAAAGCAGAATCCATATGAAGCAAACTACAGAAAACAGCTCAATGTCCAAGAGGAGATGAGTGACAAGTGGTGTTCCTCAATGGGGATACCATCCAGAGGGACCCTGACATGCTTGAGAGCTGGGTCAGTGCCAACCTCATGAAATCCAGCAAAGTGAAGTGCAAGGTCCTGCACCTGGGTCTGGACAATCCCAGACGCAGCTGCAGGTTGGCCAGAGAAGGGATTCAGAGCAGCCCTGTAGAAAAGGACTTAGGGGTGTTTCTTGATGAGAAACGTATCATGAGCCAGCAGTGTGCGCTTGCAGCCCAGAAACCAAATGTATCCTGGGCTGCACCAAAAGGAGTGTGACCAGCAGGTCAAGGAAAGGGATTCTGACCCTCTACTCTGCTCTCATGAAATCCCACTTGCAGTTCTGCATCCAGTTCTGGGAGGCAACAATACCAGAGGGATGAGGACCTGTTGAAGCAGGTCCAGAGGAGACCGTGGAGATGATCAGAGGCCTGGAGCACCTCTACTATGGAGGCAAGCAGAGGGAGTTTGGCTTATTCAGACTGGAGAAGAGAAGGCTTCAGAGAGACCTACTACAGTGTGCCAGTACCTAAAGGCATACTGAAGAGGGACTTCCTACAAGGCCATGTAGTGGTAGGAAAAGGGGGAATGGCTTTATGCTTGAATGAGAGAGATTTAAATTAGACATTACATTATGAAGAAGTTCTTTACTGTGAGGATGGTGAAACACTGGCACAGGTTGCCCAGAGAGGCTGTGGCTGTCCCATCTCTGGCAGTGTTCAAGGCCAGGCTGGATTGGGCTTGGAGCAACCTGGTCTAGTGGAAGGTGTCCCTGCCCATGGCAGGGATGTGGAACTAGGTGAGCCTTAAGGTTCCTTCCAACCCAAATATTCTGTGATTCTATGAAAACAGCATTCCCACTCTTTTCTTTCCAGACTTCAGAGGAGATCCCTTGCTTGGCTGGTGTAAAAGCCTGCAACTCAACCAGAACAAGACTGGCTCACATCAGTCTGTGATCTGGTCTAGGCATGGACAAGGTTGGAGGCAAATATCACTGTGAGGGCAGCTCTGATGTGGTTCAGTTGCCTTGCTGGAGAAAGACGGTGTCTGCGCTCAAGATATCATTCAGTTTAATCATCTGGTATGGAAGAGCAGAGCATGTGGTTCAGGAATACAAGCTCATACTTGTTTCGAAACCATCTCTGGCTAATACCTAGATTCAAGCTTTGTGCTGAGTATTTGCGCACTTACACAGACTTTCGCAAAAGAAGGAGAACTGTTTAATGAAAAAAAGGCTGTGGGCATTAATTGTGAGTTAAAGATTTTTAGATCATGTACCTGTTTATAAACAAACACCAATGTATGGTCAAGGTATGAATGACAGGACTGCAAAGTACAGTACATTATAGAGCATTTCAGCTTCCAGTCACATTAAAAACCCATGGGTTTACTTGGCATTAATTATTTGCTACCTGCTCTCCAGAATTTACTATTGATACTTATTAGCACTACGGGAGTATTTCAGATCCCTTCTTAATTTTAGGGCACTGCTGTGGCAGGGTATGCTTTGGAAAACTGACGGGATTAATATAGATAGTAACGAGGGGAAATATAATGCAGGGCAAGGCTGGGAGCAAGAACAGTGCTTTGGGAATATGTTGCAGTCCATGGTCCAGGATGCACTAACAGCAGCACGCACTAACAGCAGCATGTGGGCCTAGAACCCTGTCCCTGAGGGGTACGGAGTGAGAGTGAAAAGAGGAGAGGAAAACTGAATTGTCATTGTGCATCAGGTCAAATAACGCAATCCATCACTTCTCAAAGCGGGACCCATATAAAAACTGTTCACACAGCTACTAAAAAGCACAGTCACAATTTGCTATGACTTTACCACCTCTGTGTAAGAGCTGATGGGAAGGTGGGGGACCTGTATGTGGAGGTCAAACTGGAAAACTCTCCTATATGTTGTCAGTAGTTCTGTTTGTGAGATCAAGAACACGTTCATCCAGTGCTACCCACCTGTGTACATGTTGAGTAAAGCTTTGCAGACAGCTAGTCATCTTACCTCTTTTTTTCTCAGAATACATTAAGTGCCAATGAACATAATAGGGCAGAGGGGTACAACTGCTTTTGCTGTAAAGGAGCAATACTTGTCCAGTTGGGTTGATGTTTATACATAGATCCAGTTTATTGTATTTCTTCATCTGGGTTACTGCAGCAGTTTTGCATCCCTTTTTTCATGAACGCACTAGTTGATACCAGGAATGACAGCCTGATTAATGATGACAAGACTGAATTAGGGATGTGACTAAGGGCTGCATGATCATACAGATTCAGTCATCTTTCACGAGCAAAACAGGGAAGAAGGAGAGACCAAGAAGTAAACAAATTAAAATGCTGTCTTTAAAATTAAACTCAGTAGTCCAGCAGCTTTATTTATGTTTTATTATGGAAATAAAGTAGTATCTTTGCCTTCAGAGGTCCCTTTAATTCCAGAGCCATATGTAATCGTAGAATCATAGAATGGTTTGGGTTGGAAAAGGACGTTAAGGTCATCTAGTTCCAACCCCCCTGCCATGTGCAGGGACACCTCCCACTAAGCCATGCCACCCAAGGCTCTGTCCAACCTGGACCTGAACATTGCCAGGGATGGAGCATTTAACATTTCTTTGGGCAACCCATTCCAGTGCCTCACCACCCTAACAGTAAAGAACTTCTTCCTTATATTTAACCTGAACTTTCCCTGTTTAAGTTTAAACCCTTTCCCCCTTGTTCTATTGCTACAGCCTCTGATGAAGAGTCCTTTCTCTGGCATTCTTGTAGGCTCCCTTCAGATATTGGAAGGCTGCTACGAGGTCTCCACATAATGACTTAGTGTCATCTGTTGTTATGTCAACCTTGAGGTAGTCAAATACTGGTAAATATAAGGAAAAAAAAGGGAGGGGGGAGAAAAGAGATATAAAAATATGCAGCTAATCAAAAGAGTGGCCCTCCAAAAAATGGATCCTGTTATTGAAATGTAAGTCAGAACTAATCACGAGACCATGACATACGGCACTTTCAGCTTGCCCACATCAGTTGGGCAACTAATGCCCTTTCATATTGATTGTGTGAGGTCAAAGGATATATGTTGAGATCTGCAACCACCATCACAACAATTGAGTTTGTCTGGGGTGATCAGGAGCCACCAAAAATGTTTCATTTGAAAGAAAACTCATGCAACTCTTTATTTATTATTTAACTATTGGGAGGGGCTATTTATCTTTAAATGTTCATCTATTATTTAGAAAGGAAAATACAGCACAGTGTTTTCCTTCATACATGAGACTATTTCCTTATGTTTAAGGGCTGAATATAACAATTTATCAGTGGACAAAAATAGCTTTTGAAAGATACTGTAGTATTTTCCAAGTGACAGAATGCCTCTGAAAAAAATGCATTGTGCCTCAGGCGTCCCCTCTCCAAAATAGAAGACAGTAAATAAGAAAGTTGTATTCCACACAAGAAAGAGATGACGTTGAACCTGCAAACAGGTTCTGCCTATTTATATCTTCTGCCTTTAAATAATGCCTTTATATCTTCTGCCTATAAATACGGTGTGTAGAAGATCTATCCTGAAGCTTTCCCCACCTCCTCAGGACCATGTTAACTCAGGCTGCCTTGCCAAAGAGTATTTTCAGGCAGAAGAAATAGGCTTCTGGTATAAAATGCTTTACCCTGATAATAATGTTATATGATATCTGCTCTGGAAATGCATGATTTCCACCTGCACCACCAGGCTATTAATTAAGCTATTTTGGTAAGTTGAGGCTCTTTCTCTTTGCTCTCAGATACACCCGAAACTACGGAACTAAAGTCAAATCTTATGCTGGTCCTTCTGTTCAAAAGCTGTCACCCATTACCCTAACATGTGTTATGTCTTATCTAGTTATAACCTACCTACAGTGTTTATCTGCATAATTTTGCAGCAGAAGAGCCCCTGCTGAGGCAGCCCTAAACTCCACAAAACAGAGTTCTGCAAGTCTCAGGTTCCTTTTTCGTATTTGGAGGCTGAATAAGGTGGACTCCCTATATAGATGAGCCATTTTAAACTCATTTTCCACTTGTCACTTACTAAGCAGAACTCAATCATACTGAAGGATGGCAATCTGCATGCTGGAGTCCCAGAAAGTTTTTGCAGAGCAGACTGCTAGTGAAGCATTCCCTCTGAAGAGACTTAGACTCTGAGTCCTTCCTGTCAACTACTAGTTGGAAGGCAGAAATTAGCCAAAGATATAGGAGATTTAAGGCCCATTGGAAGGCTAAAAGCATACCACATATATATAACTTTTCATACAGGGGGCTGATTTGCCAGTTCTGAAGTGCCAAAGGATATTTTGTTGTGTACATTTTCCGTAAAATGACATACTGGAGTATCTTCTTCCTTTAGAAAGCTGCAAAGGCCAGTACACACTGTAAGAAGAGTCCAGCCCACTTCTGCAAAGATGACCTTTATAAATCCATAAAGATTTGTAGTACAAACATTTCCAATACAGTCACTGGAGAGTTTGCCTGAACTCCAATATATTATTATATGCAAAGACAGTAGCCAGCGGCTACTCAGAAGTGCTCAGAGAATGTGTTGGCAGTTAGCAAGTGAATTCATTTTTTTCTGTTTTAAAATCCTTTCAAGAAACAAATAAACTACAATAACAATGGAATCTTTAACAGTATTACTCAGACAAATGTTTGGACATATGACATGCTCAAGTGAAGCGTGATACCATCTATCACCAGCCAATGCTGTACAATTATACAGCATTTCCCTGCAATCAGAAACTACATCAGATTGAAACGCTGGGCTGTAGAGGCAGGCAAAGAACTTCTTTGCAGAAAGAGAATCACACAGTCCTCACAGTTTTCCCTTCCTGATACCAGGAATGCAAATTAAACAGAGGAGTTTCAGCTGTGTAACCATGAGGCACCAGGCAACTTGCCCTCACTGACTGACAGTGGGAGTTATACCTGTGAAATAATGTTTCAGATACTTAAAACCACAGGATATATAAGTACAAGACATTTGTGACATAACCAAATTTATGGATATGAGTCTTCTTAAGAAGGTCATCGAATGCTGATGGACATGCAGATACAAACTAACATAAACCCCTATCTTCCCATATGCAGAAAAAAATCTATTTCAAGAATCCATTAGGCCATCCACTATTTTTACTGGGCACTACGTTAATCTCTGCATTTTAAAACTAGTTACTTTAGTTACCAGAAGTTTTGCTGTGCAACAACCAGAGTGCTGGTAAATGTTAAACTGTCTAAAAATATTTTAAATGTCTCTTATACAGTGGAATGCTATATTTGTCCAAAGTCTGATATCTTGAGACTTTCGTGGGCTGGAAGTCATAATTTGCACTCAAATGACACTTGAGGAATAAAACTCTTTGTTTCTATTCTGCCAAACAACTGTATCCTTAAACTGTGCCGCTGACCTGAGACTGAATACTGCAACTACTGTAATTCTTTCTTGAAGTAACTCCTTTAGTTAGGTAATAAATAACATATCTGTGGTAGATAATGATTTTTTTCTGTTACATTTCTGCCTTTCTGAGGTTACAGAAAATTTTGCATCTTAGACAAAGTCACAAAAGGGCTGGATTAATGATAAAAATGCATGAAAATTAAATGCAGAATTAAACTCACCATCATTAAAGTAATGAAAATTCAGTATTAATCTTTAGTGGCAATTATTTTCTTAATAGCCCCTCCAAATTATAAAAAGGGGATAGCCAGACCTTCCCCTCCAGGAACAGCACTCTTACCCCACCAAGGGAAGAAAAGCACCCCTTGCAAGGCCTGCCAGAAGAAGCCCCAACCAAGCACTGTATCCTCCCTTTCACAGACACCCAAAATTTACTCAAAGCGGTCAGAACTGGCCACATTCCAGGCCAACATTCCCTGTAAAGTGAAAATCCTTTAGTTATGTCAAACAAAATCCCAGAGGTACTATATGCAATACTTAGTTTTGTGACTGGCAAATACAAACCTGTGCTAAATGCAACAAGTGCAAATCCCTCTTTTTGTAAGAAAAGGAAATTAAATGTATATGGCTGGCACTGCCCTCACTGACTTCTCAGCCTACTTCTGTACCACATTTTTATTTGCTTATTCTCAGTCAGTGGTTGCACCTTCTCTCAGGCAAGTTTAAAGTATTGAAGTTGGTATTAACATGGTGACAACAGGAAGGACAAGGAGGGATCAGGTTGATACAGACCTTGATACAAGGAAAGCAGCAATTTTTAACTCTGCCTCACCCATTTTCTACCATGGTTTCCTCCCAGGCCTTATCATTGACTAAGCCAGCACATCCACTCCCCAGTGGCTTCCAGCTCTTGCACTCAGTCCTACCCCCATTCAGATCTGAGTGCCACCAGCAGTGCATTGGAACAGGAGGACCATCTCCACAATTAAAACTCAATATATTTAACTTTTTTGTGTGCTAACTGTGCAATACATCTCCTTGTTACAGGAGAAAATTTTGTGTGAAGTAATATCATAAAGGGAAGAATTTATGGCACAGGCTAAGAGTTCCTGCCTTTCATTACCTCTGCTATGGCCAGGTAACTCAAGATGTCCTTTTCCAGATTTCACTGTTATTGTATATGATTTAGACTTGAACTTCATAAACATGGACAAACAAATGGAGCTTTCACATATGAGCAATCAAAAGGAGACTGCTCTCCACAACAGTTCCTCAAAGAAACTTTGCATTTAATTGCTTGTATATAAATAAGAAATATCCTTAAATTTCTACTGTATGTAGGAGAAATAAGAAAGAATAATCAAGCAGTGCAATGATTATTGCTTTAAAGTAACTAAGTATATTTAAAGTAGTGTTGAGTTGTGTGGAATACCATATCTACTTAGAGGCTGCATTTCATCATGCAAGTGAGACACATAGATATGCTCCAAATAGTAAAGTACTATAAAGAATTCTACAAAAAATTAGGGCTTTGATTGCTAAATATTGAGATGAATACTTCACGAAAATAATTCCATTTTTAACATAATTATCTTCTTAAAAACTTTTAATTGCAAAAAAATATAATCAGTATCCACTTCCTTGAGAAACTGAATTCAATGAGAGCAAGTGTTAAGGAGTATTTCCTATTTTAATAGCTCAAGGAAAAAAATACTGAGAAAAAATAATAATGTATGGACGAGGAGTAAAACTATGCTTAACTGTACTGTGCATTTTTGTACTGAGGCCCACATGCACAGAAAGCATAACCACAACTTTTCATCATGAAAAGTAGTCACCTTCAAACCTAGAATCTTCTTTAAATCCCTTACTTATTGAACATCATTTTCCTAGTATGATTAAAAAGGATTACTTTCAGTGTATCCCAAAGCAGGAAGGTTCACTGAAGTTAATCAGAGCAAGAGTTTTTTTCTGATCTTTCAAAGGTCTGACAGGAGAAGAATATGTCTCCTTAGCAGGGATCACAGTTCTGTTTGTCAACTGAATTTGTCGTTTAAGTTTCCCACTGTGCCTTAGTTACAGCAAGACGTGAACAGAGATTTCCCGACAGTTCCTCTAAGAACTGAGTGCTAAAATCTGTCAGTAACTCCTCTACCATCCACCACAGAAACATTCTAGCATGACCAGCCTTTGCAAATTCTAGTTCCTGGTCATGATCCATACTGGTCAGCTTTGGGCTTGAGCTGGGGAAGAAATGCAGAGAAAAGAGAGTAAAAAAGAGATCTTGGGATCAGTCAGCATCTATGTGAGCAAATTGCCACTGTAATATCCAGAGAGGCAGACAATGACAGGCTGTCATAGCTCTATAGGGAAACTGGGGAGGGGTCGCGCACGCAGCTGAGGAAGAAGGGCAGGCTGTGCTGCTGCTGGGGGCCTCTCCTGAGACAGGGGAAACACGCCTGGAGAAAATGAAGCTCAGTAGGCTGTTGGCAGCATCATGGCATGTAAATACTTGTCATGTTCACGAGCTTTTCTTAATGTCGATAAATTGCATTACGACACAATGAGGAAAATAGCCATTTGTTCTAATGGTAAAATATTAAAAGCATCCTACCTCTTCAAAGCCAGGGTATGTGTATTTCCAGAGTCTGAACACAGCCATCAATCTCACTGTAGAGCTAGCAGGAGGAAAAAAACCCAAACAAACCACAAGGTGAGAGATTCTCAGAGATAAAATAAGTATTTAAAAAAAAAAAAAAGGAAAAGAAGGAAAAGAGAGAGAACAAGTAGAAGAAAACAAAGAACCAGATTAGAAAATCCCATCTTCTCTTCTTTCCCCCCATCCCCCTCCCAATATAAAGCAACTCTAAAATTTGACTTATTAAGATTTATTTTTTCTCTCTGGAAAACTGAAAGCTCACAGCAACTTTAGCTATGGGATCTATACAAATGTCCTCACACTGCACACACCCAATTAAAGTATTTGTTTTCATCCAACATTACTGTGACATGCCGGTATTCTTGTCGCCCTTTCTCTGTAGCACAGAAATCTCAATAACCACTTTCTGCCTTTTCCCTCGCTGTTCAAAACCAAGTCCATAAAAACAAACAAAAAGAAATATCCCTTTACTGGTCAGGGCTGCAACCATCAAAGAATCCACTTCAGTCCAGGCTACCCAATGGGATCCAAAATGTGCCTGCAGCTTTTGCTTTCACTTGAAAGTAATCCAGGGGGTATAGAGCTGATGGAACTGACCTGAATAAAAGCATGAACTAACACAACAGCTGCTTTTTCTACATCGGTGTTTGTACAAATAAAGTACCTTTCACATTAGGTCAGAAAGCAGTGTGAATTGTCATAAAACAAATCTCAATTCTACAGTGAGTGAACCATTGCAGAATATAAAACTATTCAGTCTGTGTGCTTCTCACCTCCTTAAAATTCCAGAAACAGTGAAAGATCACATATGTATGTATACACACGTACACTCACACACATGTGAGTTGGAAGAATAATGCCAAGAAATAATTGATTTGGTAAATCTGGTGCACTATGAAAGAATTACTGAGTTTTGAGAGAAAAATAACTGCCAAAAAGAAAGCTACTCTGAAAGTGTATTCTGTACCAGTACACTCAACGGGATTTGAGAGAAAAATATAAGATACATTTTTCTTAACCTAAAATGAGAATATATTCTTATGTTTGTAATGTAGTCCAGATGCTTTGTTGATCTCCATCTGTTTTCAGAGGTAGCTACAAAGAGCTTCCCACATGCTCAACTGCATCCATGATTATGAAAATATTTAAAACCACAGAAAGGATATATAACTGTGCAGACATGCTTTCTGAGTTATCAAATTGCCTTCTGATTACACTGAATGCTTTACAGATAGGTCACTACTTGCATGCATCCAGAAGTCAATGCTAAATGAAACAATTAGTGAATGAAAGAACTGTTTTGTCACATGCAAAATGCTTTATGCCTTGCAGATTGTTGGGAAAAAAAGAGATAAGTGCACTAACAAAAAAAAATCACTGTTATAGTTACAATATGATTCAATACAGCTACTAACAAACATACTATCTGTGCATCCAACAGAGGCATAACTGAGTTCTTGCAAGTATGAAGAATACAAGCAACTAAGAAAAAATATTTGATCCGGATAAAGGGCTGCAGATAAAAACTTCAGAACCGCAGTCACTTGCTTCTTTGTCCATACCCAAACCTTAGCAGTGACTGGAGTTGGAGGAATTCAGCCTATGCTTTCACTGTGTGGATGGTAGTCACCCACATAACTGTACTAAATGTTTATTTGTCCATTTGGAAGCCAAGATTCAAATCTGATTTCAGAGCATGACTACATTTGTGGCTAGTTTATTATTGCTCCTTTCCTAAATATTAGGGTTCGTTAGCCACAAAGAAATAAGTATCTAATTGCTGAAAACATTCTTCATAAATCAATCATGGTTGTGTTTTAAAAATTAATTTCTATGTGTGGTGAAAGATTTTGCCCATTAAAATAGTCAAAACTGACTGAAATACTTATTTACTAAAGCAATCATGTGACAGAACTGAGTTTTTCCAGAGTTAAAAATAAAAATCAAATTCAGAATTGTTATTCCCAGATACATTTCCAGCTACAGACAATTTTATGCTGTTTGCACCATGTCAGTAGTTGTATAGACTAAGAAAGGAGGTTCATAAACAACTTTCTTTTTTGGTGCTTATTAGTATTCTATCTGTGGAACCTTTTTCAATGATTCGTCTGTTAAACACTGTATCTTCCCATTAATACATTACGTGATTCTTTAAATGTTTATTTTATGAGATGCTTTTTCACAGTAAGGTTTAATATTTGTAAACATTTCCATTCAAAACATGCTTTTGCTATTTACATGTGTCTTACCCAATATGGCATTTTAAAATAACATTCTCAACTGTATTTCTAAGGGTCAGATGCAACTTGGCATGGGTAAGACAATGAACTGATTATACCTAAGCATTTGTTTTGGGGTAATTGTTTGCAGCTAGTGCAGCTGAAGAGTTAAAGCCATGTGCTGAATTTAAATCTATAAACATGAAAGATGGTGCCAACTTGGCAGCGAATCATGCATTCAAAAGTAAACGGGTCTCCCTGGCTGCTTCAAATGGAGGCATCAATATGAGGTTTAGCTGCTGCTTCTCTTGTTTACAGATGCAACCTTCCTTGCCTATGTCACGTTTTACTCAAAACAGTCTATATTTTGCAGAAAGTCTCTTTAAAACAGACCAAGAAAGGTCACAGTTTGCATTTCAATGAGCATGTTAAAAGGAGATCTGGCATGTTTTATTACTTCTATGCAAAAAAAATCTCAGATCTCAAGCTACAACTATAAGGACAAACAGTTTTTGTACCTGAGTTTTAAATAAATCAAACTTAAGCAGGGTTTACTGATTTCAGAGTAATGGGGTACAGTAAGCCAGCCTGGAATGGAGATGTCAGCTCCTAACAAACCTGCAATAGAATCCCTCACAATGTATTCAGACACACCATTTAAAATTCAAAATGCAGTTTGCAAGGAATCAAATTACAGCAGATAAATCTATATTTCATTTTAAGACCTGCAAAAGGCCAAACCTCTTCTAAAGCTGGAAGATGTAAAACAAAGCTAAGGAAGTGCTTTCTTTGGGGAAGGCACTCTTATAATGTATTTTAAGCTTTACATGCAAGTTGTCAAAAGATCAGGTTGTTGGTGATATCCCAAGATGGGTTTTATTAGATACATCCTTATGTGTGACCATTAAAGTTATATGAATTGCTTCTGAAGTCTTGAATTCTAAAAGATGCCTATTCTTTGTCAGTCCATGCATAAAGGAAGATCTCCACACAGTTTTTTGCATGTAGCTAAGATGGAAGCATTTCAGGGTGTAACTCAAACATATCCAAATAAAAACAAGAAAAAAAAGAAAATCCAAACCCAAACCAGAAGGGAGATTAAGCTAATGCAATGTTTTCTATGAAAGGACAAATGCCATCTTTTATTCAGATGGACTCTTTTTTCATAGAAGAGAAAAAATTAGCAGCAATACAGTGCACTGGTGAGCACTGCCCTCTCACTGCCTCCAGATGTACTGACATTTGATTTGCTGCTGATTAGTATGGGCAGAAGAAGAGGGGGGCTGGGAAAAGCTGGCATCAAGTCACGTCCTCCATCTTAGTCCCAGCTGGTACCAAGCTCCAAAGAAACAAAGCGACTTCAGACTGTGCTATCATATATTCATGACCAAGAAGAAATATAAAAACCAGCACGTTTGAATTCCTGACAACCATAGAAGAATAGTGCATTGGCATGTTGAATTTTTCCAGCCAGCCTTTGCTGACCTATAAACCTTTGTGACTGGAACAAATGCAAATAGAGCTGACTTGCCTCACAAACTACTGAAGGGTATTCAAACTGAGTTGTGTCTAACAGGCTAACAATAACCCACTGTCCCACCCATGCAAAACACAAAGTCTGGGAAAAACAGCTTTAGAAAAGCACTTGACGGAGATATAAAACGCAGACCACGCCAGGAAAAAAAAAAAAAAAGCCATCTTGGTTCCTACTTCTTCCTCCAAAAAGCAATAATAAAAAAGTAACTGGGAATAAAATTAACCATTAAAATGAAGAATGCACAATTTTAAGAACAGACAAGGAATTAACAACCAAAAACCTCAAGGACTGCATCATCTTAAGTCAGATTGGGTTTCAGCCATCAAATATTATGCCCTGAAAGCAAACCTACAGTAAATAACACTGTCAAAAAATGGCTGTGTGCTAACAGATTACATCCTACTAGTGCTGAACTAAGTAACAATTTCGCAAAGAGTGTTTAAAAGGTGCGCTCAACTACAAAAATCCCTGGATTACATTTCTCTTTGAATGAGCACTATTCTTGCATTTTTACTTGGGAAAGGAAGGTATCTGACCTCTCCAGCTTTCATATGGCCTGAAAAACAGCTACAGATGAGGAAGATCAAACTTGTATAGTAATTCATCAAAATCCTTTTCCATCAGTGAAAGAAAGTAAGGCACCATTGCACAGCATTTATTCAGTGAAACGTTTTTTTTTTTTTTTGTGAGGGAATTAAAATAGTAAAGTGGATGGCTCTTTTCTTGAGTATGTGCAGGCCCTCACTATCCTTTTATTTGACTCTGCATAGGCCTGTGACTGAATTGGCCCAGGTAGCCATGCCTTGGTCTGCTTCCGCCAAAGAAAGACCAGTTAAAGAAGCCCCACTCCCTGTGCAGAAAGAGAGGGATGAACAAGAGTAAAGCAACATAGGGAAAAATGTGGCGCTGTCTCAGTGCTCCTGCTGTTTGCTAGGTAGAGTCACTAGTGATTGTCTGACCCTACACTTCATCCTGCATTTGCACTGCTTGAACATTCATTAGGTAAGCCAAATCATTTTCATTTTAACACTATCAGATAAATTCAGGTTTCTGAGTTATCACACCTGAATTTAGGCAGCCAGACATCTAATTTTCTGAATCTGTGTGTGTAAGCATTGAAGAAAAAAGGGCACTTCCTGATGAGCATTCAGATTACAGACTGTTGGAAGCCGAGTCTGAGCAAATTTCTAATCTGGTACTTTAATTTAGTCCCCAAATCTAATCTCCCTAAAGTAGAAAGAATTCAGGCCAGAGCACTAGTTCTACAAGCAGCTGCTGTTAGTCTTCTTTCATTCAGCAAACTTCTTGTGTGTATAAAATTGATTGTAGGTTCTTAGATTCTAAGCATGGCAGATAGATACAATTTTGAAACCTTTTCAACATCTGGCCTTTCAGAACAGTGTTAAGAAAAGTTGAGAAGATTTGTCTCAAGTTTCCATGAAAGCATGTATGATATACAACCATTTCATAAACATTCCCCCATGCTCATAAAGAATGCAGAAACAACTAGCACCAGGAATAGTTCCAAAGAGAGCGCAAAAGACAAGTTCGCATTTCTGCCACCAAATAGCAAAAGGTAAGGCATAACCACTGTAAGAGTCTACTGAATTTCAAATAGAAGGGGCAAGTCCCTTCTGGACCAAACTGCTGTGTAAGCATATACTAGGAGGTTTAAAATGCAGTTTAGCTACCTGTGGAAACACTTCAGAATAAGTGATTTATATCCAGTGACAGATGCAAAAAATGCCCCCCAAAAGTAACATATCTGTGAGGAATTCCCAGTGATGAATTGAAAATCTGCCATTATGCCATGTTGTTTAAGAAAGGAGATAATATATCCTCAACTCTCTTGGACGTTTGGGAGATTTGGGCCTGCACCAGCCTACAGGGTATTTAGGTGGATATTTATCCCACAAATTGCAGCTGTCTGCATTAGTACCAAGCATGATTTGCTTTTTGGGCTGCATATACAGCCAGCAGAGCAAGGCAAGATGACAGGAGTTGTCTTCTGAGGTGACAGGGGTATTCTCTACCTCTAGAGTCACTACAAGAAGATCCTTGATGACTTCAAGAGACATGACATTTAAGATTTAAGGACTGAAGTTTGCTATCCTTAGTCTTCTCTTAAAAAGCAACAACGTATTCAAAAACTAAATTAAATTCCACTATGCTGAAATTGAAAATGGCTAAACAAAGCACGTGTTTCACTAACACAAAAAGGTATTTCATTGAAACTCACTGATATTCACCTCTTCATTGCACTTCTGCATTAATTTTGTATCTTCTAATTTTGTTTTTGTTTTAAATACTTTTTTCCCAGTGTCATTAGTATTGATTTTAAGTTGTCTGGATTTGCCATGTGTATAGTCACTGTGGGGCTAAAGCATGTAGAAGGCCAAACGTGAGAACTGGAAAGATATCATGTTCCTTCAGCTTTTCTAGATCAATATTTGCTAAAGGTGTTGGTGGTGCAGAGGGTTGGCAATATTCTGCCTTGTGATAGAATGAAGAATGAAGTCAAATTACCAATATTCTAGCTTAGAAACTTCTAGCAGATAGTTCTGCAGAATCATAAAGGTCTATAAAAGGTCTCCTTTAGAGTTAATATAATGCAGTATATTTATTCTATGGAGTAAAAGTTTACCTTTAAAGTGTACATTAAGACACACAGAGCTAAATTCTATGGACTTGTTTCAGTATGAAAAACAACAGTGGTTTGGGGTTTTCTTTAATCTTTTCCTGCTAAAGTTCAACAACATAAAGGGTCAGATGGGTTTTTAAATCTTCTCTAAAACCTCTGTCTTATCCTGTTAAACTCTTAAGAATGTTAAAGAAGGGCAAACATGTACATAACTGAGAGCTGAACTCCCAACTCTGGTCTCTAGCTGTGATATTGCCCTGGTACAAAGAGCTGTATGATATCTCACACATTTGTTAAATGCCTATTGTAAATACATAGACCCTGTCTAGCCAAAACAATCAAATCAGATACAGAAAAACCTGTGCTGGTCTTAGTTCAGAGTACTGCTCAGTTAATGTAACATGCAGCCTACTTTAAAGTTCACATAACCTCCAGCTATTTATTTATTTTATAGTTTACTATAAACTGTTGTATACAATATATTTTCAAAAAGGTCTGCTACATTTTACAGCTCCATCACCCAGCTAATTACAACTAAAACTGCGAATTTGGTAGTTGTAAACAACACAATTCTCTTCACTATTTTTCTGTTCCTTGTTGTTTTTAAAAAGCGCTGTAAATTCCTATCACTGGTAAAGAAATATATGACACATCCATGTAGGCTTTTATGACTGGTGAGCCCACAGTGGAGCCCACAGTGGAGCTAAGAACATCCAGCCAGAGGAGTACAACTTACACGACACTTTGCACAGATGTCACATCTTACATGAAACTCAAGAGAGGGGAAAGGAAGAGTTTCATAGCGTTTTTGGAAACAGCAGATTTTTCCAGTGATCCCATTTGCCCTTCTGCAAGAAGAATAGTTGAGTAGATGTCTCAGTCAGTTTAACTTTGAATTCAGACTAAATGGCCTTTTCAGCCCAGGAGTTGTTTAAAGAAATTTCTTTATATCAGATGGAAAAATCAGCAACAGCAGAGATCAGATATAATATCAAAAGGTATTAATTGGGATACTTTGAATGCGATTAAAACCTTAGCAATTGAAGAAGTCCACAGATGTGACAAAAGCAAAAATAGAGAACTTGCAGAAGGATAGTCATGTAGAAGGTCAGCTTACATACCCTGTAAGCTTAAGAATGAACTCAGAAAGCCTGCCTTTTATATTCTGACATTTTTGGTCAGTGATCTTCCATTTGTAGAAGGCTGTTGCTTTTTCAATCCCCAAAGCAGCACCAATTTTACACCTGTAAGTACATAAAACTGGCACAGGGTTTGCTTTAGCCCTAGTGCAATGTTCTCCAATGCTGAAGTGGGTCAGAATCATTACAGAAGCACCAGCTGCCGCTTTCCTGGTAAGCGCTTCATGTTGTAAATGCTAAGGGACAAAGGCTTGAATAAGAAAATTTCTGGAGAATGAAGTTTGTTCTTGACAAGGCAAGGCAAGATTGATTGGGACTAATATACCAAACAATTAATGGGGAAAAAAACAAAACCACAAGCTTTCTTGCACATAAGCTCTTTTCCTGGCTTCACAGCTACAACAGTACTAAATTTATTGGTTAAAGACAATAGAACAGACTCTAAGACCTTCATTCAGTTCCCGGCCTTGATTCAGATCAAGTGTATGATCCTTGAAAACTAGGTTAACTGTTTCTAAAATCTGAAATGAGGATGCTGCTGCTTCCATCTTCCAAGCCTGTTCATTGACCCTGACTCCAGTATATAATGGTTTCTCAGTGCATAGATAGATGTATCACCCAAAATGGGTCCTGAGTAGAGCTGGCTCTGCCGTTATGCAATTACAGGTGAAATGACGTTCCTGTGGAGCCAGATATACCAGTTAAACACCCACTTTTCAGAGGCTCAAAGTAAGGAGTTGGAGGGCTTGACCTACAAACTGTACTGCTAAGTGGGAGAGGTTCTTCAGATATTCTGAAGCAAGAGGAGCACATGCACAGCTGAATAACTTCAGGGGCTGCTTACATCTCTATGGCTCCATAGCCTTTAACCTCTTGTAGGCAATCACAATCCGTATCAGTAAGGCTGAAGAATGCTGTGTGATCTCTGTTGCCAAGGGAGATTACACATAAACAAGATGATGGCAAAATGTTCCTCTATAATTTCCATAAAATACCCAGGCACAATTTAGCTCTTATTATGCATTTTACTGAGCACTAGGTTTTGTGCCTGAGTATAATCAATATTAGGACAGATAATACACAAACTTGCTTTTAAACAATGCACCTTCTCATGGCTTACTTTGTATTTTCTTAATCTAGCCTTTCTTACACCATTAAAGTAATACCTGATATGTGGTAGGTATACGCTGATAGTTCCTTTTAGAATTTTCTGTGCTGTAGGTTTAGAAGCATCTTTTCTTTATAAAGAAAGTTATCACTGCTAGACAACTTAAGTATGTCTATTTAGATAATATGAGAAAATATCCCTGTTCTTGTATTTGTGTGAGCTGCAAATTTTCTCATACACTGATCAGTTTCAGTTTAACTCATTGTCTTGGGTTCAGCAGTAGCAGTCATTTTTCTCCTTCTTAGTAGCTGGTGCAGTGCTGTGTTTTGACTTTCAGCCTGGGAA
>JAOEHY010013472.1:0-21093 GCA_025447955.1 Psilopsiagon aurifrons | reverse complement strand
GTATTCCATACCACAGCACGTCATGCCCACTATATAAACTGGGGGCAGTTACCCGGAAGGGTGAGATCACTGCTGGGGTCGGACTGGGTATTGGTTGGTGGGTGGTGAGAGGTTTCATTCTCTTCCCTTGTTACTCCCCTTATCATTAGTATTATTGGTGGTAGCAGCAGTGGTTTGTGTTATACCTTACTTACTGGGCTGTTCTTAGCTGAACTCGTGGGAGTTACATTCTTCTGATTCTTCTCCCCATGCCTCTGGGAGCTGGGGGGGGGGGGGAGGAAAGTTGGGGGAAGTGAGAGAGAGGCTGTGTGGCTCACACATCATCCTTGTTTGGACAGAGGAGCATTATCCCACATTGGGACAGAAAGAGCAAATCTAGCTCCTAGCACAATATTTTGTTCCAGGATTAAAAGTTCAAATAATAAGATAAATTCAAGCAAGAGCTGAATCCTGCATCTAGGTCTATGCAGACAAGCTTGCTGAGACAAGGTATAAACAACAAGTAAAACAAACAAACAAGGACTGCAGAGAGAATTTAATCCAAACTCACCCCCAGAAACCAACCAGAATTTGGAGAGGATGCTTTTGATTGGGCTGTTAGCACTCCGCTGGTTTGGTTTCATCCTGGAGAGTGGTTACCTCCCTATGTAAAATTGCATACATTTGGTAACTCTTTTGCATGAAAAGGACAATTCATATCGACACTATGGTTTTCAGGATATTGTAAACAGCTGATAGAAGTAGAAGAAGTGACTGATTAATTTTAAAAGGACAGTGAGAGAAGGCATTCTTTCAGGATGAGTGCCACAGAAGCCTTTTGCTACAGGATTTGGGATGTGAAGGCAATCTTGAACAAGCAATGTCCGTGAAGTTCTGTCAAATCAAGTCACACATGGTTATAGACATAAAAACATGTTTCTAGATATAAAAAATACACATTTTATCTGGTGCATCTGACTTAAAAGCAATAATTTCCAACTAAGTTAAACAATAAAACTTGGGGAGGGGAAGGGGAAATCATGGTGACAGTCCTGATTGTATCATCAAAACTTAATCCTTTTATAGTTCCAACAATGCTTTAATAGAAAATCAGATTTTGACTTCTTTTTGGTTTACATTTGATGCAACTTCTATGGCTTTTGCTGAGTCAAAAATTAAATTGGTCAATTTTTAGTTTAGGGAATTTCCAGGAAATGCTTGTCCCAGTTACATTTGCTAATATTTTTCTATGAACATGTCTATTCTTCATAGTATTACTCACAGTGTTTCTCTTAGGCTGTTTGTCCTCATTCTGCATGGCAAAGGGGACAATACAATTCTTCAGAAAAACAAATTGCTGCATCTCCCCAGAACAACTTTATAGATCATTTTCTTATTTTCAACACAGCAGCATGGGCAGCAGCACAGAAATCCTACGCCACTTCAATCAGATCACCAATGATCTAAAGAATCTTCCTCTTGACTATACCTTCTTCCACCCTAAATATAATGTAAGCATCCTCCATTAGTCAACCCAAAGGTCAATTTGTATGGTGCTGCAGTATAGACTAGTGAGTGCTGGACCTAGATCCATGCAGGCCCCAGACCTATTACAATAACTTACCAAATGAATTTAACTATTAATATTACACTGGTGAGACCAGTACTACAGTTCACTACTTGTATCAAATGGTACTAGGAGAAGATATGAAAAATGGCTTATGCTGAAAATACTGATGGATCTTGAGGAATAAATAGTGTGTTGTCCTATCACACTGAAGTTAGTTCAAGTTTTGCTGTTGCTTTCAATGAAAGTAGGATCCATCCTCTTAATTTCTAGTCTTTGCTGTAAATCAGGTTGCTATGAATTATAGATCAGAGCTTTAGAAACTGATAGGTAAATGTTAAGAGATTTGCACAATTAGCATGAGACTTGCATATGTGTGACTAGGGAGACAAGTCTTTCTGATTATTCATTTTCTTAATTTAAGATGCTTTCTTCTGTTCAGATACTTTCTCTAATATTCCCATAAGTTCATGATCGAGGTAAGATACTGCTCACTCTCAATTTTAGAAACAACAGTTGAAACCAGAGTTGCAAGAATACTATCTGTAATGCCACAAAATGGGACACCACACGGGGTTATACACCTAGTTATGCAAAAGGGTTGCCTGGCCAAAACATTTGGAATGGGCCATTAGGAAGTCTCCAAATGCTGAATTGAACAGCCAAGCAATACAATTGCATCAATTGTTCTGCACTATGGCAGTCTGTAGCTGGCGTGAAGTGGGAGGCATTTCCCATGCCTGCTTTAGGCTGCAGTAAATCACCTAGGTTGTTCCCCATCCTTCTGAGCTTACAGTTTGTCCCAGTTTACTGTAGATGTCATTACTGGAGAGGGGGCAGGGAACGTGCATATGATATGCCTCATTTCCCTGACAGAGATGCCCCTTAACAAAATACCATAAATTTATGTCACATTTAAGAGAAGCATTTTTCATTTTTAGGCTGTTCACTCACAGGTAGCGATGCAGAATAAATTTAAGTCACTTTCTCTGAGGCTATGGCAGACCACGCTACACGCAACTGAATCAGTAGAAGAGATAAAGAATTCACATGCTGTCTCAAAATGAATCCCTGGGTAGATACATGGAGTTACACCCTTAATTATTCCAAGAATTAATTTATTTAGTTATTGCCTTCACTGGGAGAAGCTAACACAACAATATGCTCATGCTCCAGACAAGCTTCCTGATTGTTTTACATTCAGACTTGCAGATGTTCATACCCTTAGTTATTCAAATGAAGAATATATCTACTATCTATTTCCTTTATTTGGGAAATTAATATGGTCATGCTGTAGACAATTTTCTGCTTAGTTTTAACTGCTGATTTCTTCTGCCTGCCTTTTAAATTATTATTTCTGTATACTGCACTAAGACCATTGAAAAAACCCAAACATTACCTAAGCTGGGAGCTACAGGAATGATCATAGAATCACAGAATAATTTGGATTGGAAAGGACCTTAAGATCATCTAGTTCCAACCCCCCTGCCATGGGCAGGGACAACTCACCCTAGACCATGCTGCCCAAGGCTCTGTCCAGCCTGGCCTTGAACACTGCCAGGGATGGAGCATTTAACAATTCTTTGGGCAACCCATTCCAGTGCTTCACTACCCTCAGTAAAGAACTTCTTCCTTATATCTGACCTGAACTTCCCCTGTTTAAGTTTGAACCCATTACTCCTTGTCCTATCACTACAGTCGCTGATGAAGAGGCCCTCTCCAGCATCCTTGTAGGCCCTCTCCAGATACTGGAAGGCTGCTATGAGGTCTCCACACAGCCTTCTCTTCCACAGGCTGAACAGCCCCAACACTCTCAGCCTGTCTTCATATCAGAGATCTATGTTAAATACACTCAAAAACTACAGTAGTCTCAAAAATCATTCTACATTGATGTGAACATATCCTTTCTAACAACTTCCTGTTCTTGAAAGTTTATTCATCCTTTCTTTGCTTATTTTTTGTGTAATATAATCGCAACACAGCATTGACTGTCTCTGAGGCCTGATTATTTCATTTTAACTATCCATTCTGTTTTTTGTGGGGTTGACTTCATACAACTACGTTTATACTTTCTCATGTTTTCATTTCTAGCACAAATATAAAAAACACATGGATATATGAGATTGTGCTTCAGGAACATTAAAATGGGCCTTGGACCAGATTATTTATATACCTGAAATCACTGCATATGGATATTGGATCCATGCATACTGGTAAGATTTTTCCAGATGTAGTCTCTCTCACTGCATATCAGACACCTGGATAACAATATTTTAATAGTGAAAACCCACAGAAAGGAAAACTAATTCTGATCACTGTGAAAGTGTGAGTGTTTATAACAAACTGCCACAATATTCTACCTTCATTCATGCACAGCAGTATCCTTTGTGTTGAAATGCACATGGTATTGATCTGAGAGAAAGAGGATAGATAACTTTATCTCATATAAGAGTATTACAGTAAGTGTGTCATAGGGCAAATATGATTTCATTATATTCTGTTAGTGAATTACAGGTTCTATCTGAAAGCATTGTAAGAGCCCTATATTCCATATATATATATATGTCATGCTACTTGCAAACTTCATTCTTTGGTCTAAATCAGATGAAAAAAACCAACACAAACAAGGTAGATCTTAGCATCCTTCTATGGCATGATTTTTTCCAGCAAAGAACAGCATTAATTTATGCTAGAAATATTTCTATCTGCCCTTTTTTGTATCATGGAATGCACTTTATTTTTATTATCTGAATGCTCTTTTTGTCAGGCCACACTCCCTTGGGTAGGAGAGGCTGTTTCCCAACATAAGAACAGACAACTCAAGAATTTGTAGCTCTACAGTATGAGTGGAATAGATATTGCCAAGCCCTTTAGGGTCACATTTTTTGAAGGCGATTATCTTTCTTACTCAAGGCCTGCTTTGCAGAAGCACCCAGCTCTCGCACATACAAAGCAGAGTGGCCATGTTTTTAAAAGCACTGATCTTCTGGGTGTTGATCTGTTTTGCAAATCTTGCTCCAAGTCCAGGTTTTGAAAACTGTAGATACTTAGCTCTAGAGTTTTGGCTTTAGCATACAAATGCCACAAAATTTCAGAGAGCCATAATGTAGATAAGCACCAATCAAGTGAGACTATATGTGTTAGTGGAAATAAGCCTGAATAACTGAGCCCTATGGTGAGCTAAATTATCAAAAGTATAGCTATTATTATCAGATGAGCATACATCCCAGGTTTGTTCAAAGAATACAGATATATCACATTGAAAGACAGAGCCTAACATGCTCCATGAACTGTAGTTGTAGTGGCACAAATTATTTACAACTTCTGTAAAATTCTCCAAGGACAACTTCTGCCTTGCCTGATGAAAAGGGGACCACTGTATTAAATATAGCAGCAGTCTTCTTTTCATTTATTACTCTAAGACAATGAATATTTTTTCATAAGTCATAAAGCAGATTTCAAGGATTTATATTAATCTATAACTTCTGTTCCAGTTATTGTGAGATAACACAGCAAATACCTGCACTATATTTAAGAAACATTCATTAACATATTTAACAGACTGGCACTGGAATGTACTGAAATTTATTCTGTCTTAGAAAAGAACTCTCATGACTGAAACACTTTTAACATTTAAAATGTTTTGTAAAAGACACCACCAAATGCCAAAACCATTTGATGCATGGTGAGTTATTGACTACTCATACGGAATTTCTGTTCAGGCTTTCTGTTCATTACTGTTCATTACTTTTCTTACAAAAGCATAAAAGAATTCAGATAGTACAAGCACTCATGGGATCTCAGAAAAAGATGATGTACTCTTATGAGAAAAGACAAATTCTTGATATTTATTCCTTTGAAATTGCCTCTTCTAAACCAATTCATATACAAAACAAAAGGTATCAAGCTTATCTGGCCCAGTATATGTACTCTGGTGTTTATGTAACAATATTTGTATACTGATCCTTCACTTGAGCAGCCACTTCTTGAATATTACCTCTAGAGCGTCCCTTCACTTACACTTCTTGGGTTGCCCTCACTAGTTTTAAAACGCAGACATCTGAGGATGTGGAAAAACATCGTTTCATGTTCTCTTTAATGAAGCTAGTTTCATAGTCTTCCTAGTTTAATACAGGATTCTTTCACTACAAGCAGAGTTCACTGAATATAAAATGCCAAGTTTGTCACTTTTCTAGTGGCAGTTCTGTTCATATAGGTAACATCGTGAAGTCCTTGCACTGTATGTTTGCCCTTTCAAGGGAGAGACTTCAGATTGCTTTACTGTCCATTAAAACTTTGGAATAGTTTCCAGAGCATTTCTAAAAAGATTTCCATGGGTCAAAATCCTTTGCTGTGTAGCACAAACAAAAACTGCTACAAGACACAGATGCTTACAAGAAAAGCTTTCTCAATCCTGCCTTCTTAGTACAAAACTCCACATAAAATTGACTTCTTAGGGCATTTAAGAAAACAATCGCCATCTCTAATGAATTGTCATCCATATTTCAGTTATTAATTTTTATCCCCTTACTTCCAAGTAATTGGGTAAAAAAGCTGCCTTCAATGAAAAATGTTGTGCATATTTATAATCCAGTTTATAAATAAATCTTTTTCATCGCTCTTTGTGCTTAAAGATGGAAGGGAGATAACTTACACAGGAAGTTCTATCCACACACTGTAAATATACTGCAGAAGTTACACAGAACGGAAATGCTGTGGTATAGCAGCTTTATCTCTATTATCCTCCTAACCACAAGACCCCTAAACTGTAAAGCCAAGAGCAATAAAGATCATCAGAAATGAATGCTAATATAACATTAACACCACACATGACATCACTGTATCTTGTGCATGTACAAAGAAAATATCAAGAGGGTTGTTATTTTTTCTGGTTTCCTACGTTATGGTATGTCTGCCTCTAAAACCCTCAGAGGTGTAAGGAAAAATACAAATAATGTATTAAAACATCACAAACTATAATCCAGTATAGCTTTTTTAAATGTGCAAACCTCATTATTTTAAGACCTTTTCTCCGGAGATTACTAGTAACAAGTGCCATGTGTCCCAAAAATTGTGACTTGCTCCCTTCCAACAGCATAAAGGCTTTTTTCATGCAGATTTTAAACATGCCACTGAGCCATTGACTGTTGTGGACTCCTGGGCATAAGGCCAAAGTAATTTCAGGGAGGAATTCCATGTATGCAAAGGAGGAAGAAATGAAATAGCTCCCTGGTAAAGATATATGTGTGTGCATGTCTTGCTAAGAGTAGCTTTGAGTTACTAGAAGAGATTATGAAAGCTCTTCCCGGAGATTATATATTGATGAACCAGCTACAACGTCAAAGGTCCATGACAAATTATGATTTATTTATGGGTATTGTCCAAAGATGTGTACATACATACATGAGGACATTACATGCCCACACATGAGAATAAATCATTATTCCTGAACTACTTCAGTGTGGCTCAGGAAATAAGTGCTTCCTTATCCTGACAGTGAAAGCCTTAACTATGAGGCAAAGCAAGCCTGATGGTATTCAGCAAGAGAGTTACCATCCAAGAGCTTTAGCTGCCAAAAAGCAGCAGTGCTGAAGTTTAAAAACATGAGCAATATTCCTAGATGTAGTGGGTCAGTCTCATAAACTCTGTCCATAGTGAGGGACAACCCTAGTTTTCTGATCATCCAAGCCTGAGAGACACTGCTGATGTGCTGTGCAGCTTCCTCTCCACTTATATGCCCAGGGTTTTATATGCTAGAAGGAAGGCAGTGTCTGCCAGAATTGTGGTTGTAACAATCAGTAAGCTTGCAAAATATACAGCTGGGAACTAAGAATCTGTAATACAAGGCAAAGGACATCTGCCCTTAAATAGACAACCTGCAAAGATCTGGTGGCAGCATCTGATAATGGACTCGGTTGCAGTGGTGCTAGACAACTCCAACCTGTTTCTTAACTCTTACCATCTCCATGCCCATACCTACTGCTTCGACATAGGATTGAATGAGCTACTCAGACCAAACTAATATGTTTCTTCTCCTATACACATGAGAAGAAGGTTCAGTCAAAATCATGATCATCACAGAATACCATGTGATTTTCCATAATTACCATATCCGTCACAAAACTTAGACATGCATTAGAGGGAAAAAAAAGATGCAAAAGTTTAAAAGCCATGATCACCTATTTTTCAGTTTGTACACTGCCTAGCAAGATAAAATAAAGGCTGCTTATCAGTATGACAAATATAGAAATATCTCTGAAATATCTATTGGACTAAGGTGGAAAGTCCTGTTTCTGAAACTTTGGCTGCAGTATCACCAGAGTAGCAAATCGAGAATGAAGATAACATCATGAATGGTTTTGTTTCCTATTTTTCTTAGAAATGATTAAATTAGAAAAACATACCGGAGAAGGAATTATTTTGATAATTAATTTTTCATTTTAACTTTTAAGTGTCGATGAAATAGAATTACTGTCACCTAATTTTCAAAGGCAGTCTAACACATGATGCCATAGGTGATGTTATATTAATTTTCATCAACACTGCCAGGGATGGTAGGTTTTTGTTAGATGAACAGAACATACAGTGCTAATTCTTATTCCAAGTGGGTCTCAGAAAACCCGTCCCCAGCTCCTAATACTCTACAAGGCTAACCAAATTCTTCTATTGTTATGAAGAGTTTACACAGCTCTGGTTTTGCAAAAGTTATACCCTTTGACTTCATTTTGAGATCAGAAAAGTTTATATGTTAAGAAGGGAGAGTGTGAAAAAGCTGCCTTAATGTACAGATTCTTGTCTATGGCTCAGTAGCTTGGCTTGTAATATCCTAGCCCTAGGACTTACACTCTCAGGACAGTGGTAGATAGCTTTAAGAGGGGCCAAAAAGGTCTAAATGCACATATGGGTGACGAGCTCAAACTTAAACCAAGGAAGTTTAGATTGGATATGAGGAAAAAAATCTTTACTGTGCGGGTGGTGAGGCACTGGAATGGGTTGCTCAGGGAAGTTGTGAATGCTCCATCCCTGGTGGTGTTCAAGGCCAGGTTGGACAGACCCTTGGGTGACATGGTTTAGTGTGAGGTGACTCTGCCCACGGTAGGGGAGCTGGAACTTGGTGATCTTAAGGTCCTTTCTGACTTTAACTATTCTATGATTCTATGTGATATTGTCTGAGTCTGAAAATGAAGTTCTTTAATATTCAAATGTAATAAAATAGCAATGTTCTTTGCAAGGTAGTAGGCGAGAGACAAAACGTGCATAAAATACTTAAACAGAGTAAAATAACTAATGTATTTGCTATGTTCTCCCAACTTCACATACTCTTAGGGCTACATATTTAAACTGAAGTCACTGCATTTACTGTTACAAGTATACAAGGAAGAGTAACAATCCTCCGTGCTTTTGTGTCTTGTATTTATTACACGCTTGTGTGCAGCTTGCTTTACTTCTAGAAGGCATCAAACCATGGAAAAAGTGAATGCTTTGATTTCCTGACTTGCCTGATACTGTGATAAATTGCTCTTCTGTCCTAATCATATTTAACACATTTCCTAATACTGAAAGAAAAATAAATGTGTTGACTCTTTTCGATTATCATCACAACAGAAATCATGCTCTGAAAAGGTTAAGTGCGTGCCAAAAGCAAAATATATACAGTAGCTCTACAGAAGTTAAAAAAAGGAGCTTTAGTAATCTTTAAATAGATTCCCAAAATGTTTTTGTTTGTCAAAGTCCTATAGACTATACTTAAAAAGTATCAATAAAAAATAATTTGCCTTCAGTGAAAGTTCTTACTTATGTGATTATTCTTACATTAACTTCAGTTTAATAACTACTCACACATGAAAGGCTTTACCAAACTGGGTCAGACTAAGTTTGGCATAGAACATTGTACTGAAGAACCTGAAAGACAGAAAGCATAGAAACAGCAGGAGGTAGATTAACTAAAGATATTTCATTGGGAACCCTGGTTGAATAAATACATTTTCTATGAGTCAGAAACACCCTTGCAGAGCTTGACCTTGTGCAACATCTTCCTGTAGTTTGCTGCATGAGGAGCTAAGGAAAGGAGGATAATGATTGCAAAGTGAAGGCATAGGAGAGAAGAAAATTTAAGCCTGTCTGTTCTGGTAGCTACTAAACAAGAGCAGAAGACAGGCAGGTATGTTTGGAGAGCTCAGTATTTTTGTGCAACAGGATAGTTGTGCCAATGTGCTGCTGTGACTTCTTAGTTGTCTGTATAATACAGTGACAAACCAAGTGAATCTCATACAGACTAAACCAGGTTTCTTCAGAAGTGCACTAAAAAAACAGTTGTTAGGTCTCAACCTTTTGCTCAGAAAGATGTATTTTATCAAGCGAGTCAGAAAGGTTTATTTTACATGTTTATTCAACTGCCATCATGTGAAATAAAAGCAGCTCTCTTTGTGCAGAACTCCAAATGCACCATATTCCAAATAAAAGCATGTGTCATTTGGGAGACTTGTTCATTCAGGTCAGGTAGGTGCAGGTGCATGCACTGGACATGAAAGCTATTTCTTTGCTTCACTCTCAGGAGGGAGAAGTACCTCTGCTCCTCTGCAAGCTCTCTCCTTTTAGCTGTTGTGATGCATATTGTCAGATTCGCAGAGGGAACAGGTCTTCTTGAAGAACTTAAGGTGCTGCCTCACTGCTCAGCCTTTATCAGATGAACCATGTTCAGCAGTACCATGCTTGCATGAAACACAGTAGTTTCAAACAAGAGTTGTTTCTTTTTTAAAAAAGAAATCCAATGTAGCTACAAATTTGATTTCCCTCTTAACTAAAACTTATGACATTAAATTTTAAAGGTCGTGAGTTCTCCTAGCTCTTCATAAAATTTTTCCAGAACAGAAGAGATACGAAGTGGCCTCAGGCTTTGGTCAAAACTTGAGGAGAGAGACAGAAGGAGGGAAAAGGGACTTATTTGTTCAAATGCACCATTTATCATGCTTTAATTAAATACAGCTCAGGAATTTCCCCAGAGTTGCAGAGGAAGGAGGACCACAGAGCTTGTGAGAGACATTTCAGACTTGTGGCTACAGTCTGTATCTTCCTATCAGCGCAACATTCTGTAAACAGGCTACTTTAAATTAAGAAGCATGCTGACCATAACTGCCCTGGGCTTCCTAGTACTTTTAGTTGTCCTCAAACTGCTTGCTGCCAAAATTTTCTTCTTTATGAAACACAGAGAAAATACTCTCTGTCAAAATCACTTGTAAACCCTGCAAACTACTACTTTGAAATCCTCATATGCTAAGGTCATGACCACTTGCAAAGACTCAGATGATGCTCATTCATGCTTAATTGTGCACAGCAGCCCCAGAGGACTGCTCATATGAGTAAAATGAGGCAGGAGTTAAGAGTTGGTGAGATCAAAGGCCTGTGAAACTATTCTCTTCTTTCTAGTTTATAGTAAAGGGATAGAGAGGCTGGCTTCTAACAGTCATGTAGATCTTTTCTTGAAGAGGCAGATTAATCATATTCTATACAGCAAATGCCACCAGCAAAGTTGAGAGCTGTGGCTGCCGCAAACTCCACTTATTTCCTCAGACTCTGCTCCTCAAGCTGTCCATGCTTAATTCTGTTGGCTTACATTTGCCTGGACCTTTTTCATGTACCAGCTGGTATTTACCCCCAGTGTGACACATCATAGATAAACTGACACAGATTATGCCCTCTCCCCAGTTTTACACAGATTACAGACACTTGCTACAAACAAACAAACAGAACCATGCTATGCAACTCATGTTCATCATTTTAGGGACTACATTTGCAGGGAAAAGGACTGATATAAAATACTTTTTTAAAATTATTTCTTTCAGTAGTTACTAAATTTATTCAATGATTTTTTTAATGTGCCTTTTTACATACTGAATTGTGATGAAATTTTGATTTCTGTCTCAATAATAATCTGTGTCCATAGCTCTGGCTAAATTTCTTGAAGTTAATAGGATTCTTAGTGAGAAAGTGAGGATTGGGATTGGCCTAAGCCCCCTGTACTCCTGAGTGATTTGAATAGCAGTATTCAGTGACCTCCAGTTTTGCCTCAGCACCTTATTCTTACTGCCTTCTGCAATCTTCTCCTCCCTTTAGCAAGAATGTTTTAAAACTTGAGCTCTTCATTTCCAGTTCCAGTGTTGAGGGACTAAATTTGAAAGAGCTTCAGCTTTCATTAGCAAATCATCAGTACAAACAAAACCACAAGCAACAAAAAAAGCACATCAGCATGCTTTTCAGCACTGTCGCTAACTGACATCTTCTCCTTCCCTGAGCTTTTTGTGTTTTGGGGGATTTTTTGTTGTTGATTCTTTAATCAGTGAAACTAGACTATTGAGCTTTGAGAAGGAAAAGAGAGCCAGTCCTTTCATTTTATAATTAGTGGAAATTCAGTAGTGGCATTAACAGCTGTCTCTTTCAAAGAAGCGCTTAGCATCATCTATGCACGAGTTATAGCACAGACTGGGGAGAAATACTAGCAACAACATGTTTCACATCCATACTGGTGACACATTAGCAATTGCGTTTCACTAAAGGACAGTCCAAACTCGTTGTTTGGGCAGGCTAATGGCTTTGTTTGGCTTCTTTTGAGAACGTTAACTTTTCATTTTTTACTTTTTGATTAACAATGTAGAGGAAAGAACGCACAAGAGAAGCAGACAGAAAGACAGACAGAGTGTCCCACATGATGAGATCAATTAGGCAATCATTTTGGACATGTTCAGACAAAGAAGGTGGTCTCCTTGGAAACTGCAATCACATGCACACACACTCAGAATAACTTCTCCCACAATCTATTCTCTGCTCAGTACAACAAACTTGGATGTAAGCTTCTAGGGACAATTGCAAATCCAGTGTCACCAGACCTGTGAGGATTTCAAACTCCACAAAACAGGCCTTGACGAATTTACCATAGATTGGAGTATTAAAAGGTGTATCAGGAGGGTGATGAAGAAGGGGAAGGTATAGAATCCAAAGTTTAAAGTTTTAAATTATGACTTTCTGGAAAGCAACATGACAGTACACAAATGCCTCTCAAAATCTTGAAAGGCTTCAGAAAAGTCTCTGACATAAAATAAAAAAAATTGTGTCCCTAAAGTGAAATAGTGAGTTTACTCCTGGGACAAGAAAACACCCCAGATACCTAGTAGATATTTTGTGGTTTCAATTTGAAATATAGGGGAAACCACATTTTATATCCAAATTTGCAAAAAATTCTTCAGACTACAGTGTTCTTATTTACCAGAAGTATTTTACCACTGAAACAAAATCCACCCTCTTCTTTAAAACTGTGATATAATCTTTAATATAATGAGTGATAAAACTCATATATTACAAAAATTGGCATTAACTCTATTAACTATCATACTGACAAAAGGCATCCATTTAAAAGATGAGAGCAAGATTAAAATCTTCAAGCAAGAAAGAAATCTTCAATTTTTCAAGAAAGTGCAATTACATAAGGTTGGCCTCCTTAAAACTAAGATGTTTCAGAGTCTTCTATAACATTAGCATACATACTGGAGTTTTTAACGTATTTAATAGCATTCATTGTATTAATTTCTTCATATTAAAAATGTATGTCATGAGAACATAGTATAGCTTAATTAATATGAGACAGACTTGGTGCACAGTACTCAGACAAAGCATAAACTGGAACATAGTTCTATGTAACAATAGGTGAAATACCTTCCTTAGCAATCCATACACAGGATTCAATTAACCTTGAAATGAACTTCACTTTTTCAGGCAACAAGACAAAATTTTCTTACTGGAAGCTTTTCTAACCAAACAGCGCCAACATAAGCACTGAAAGAGCCAACTAACCCTGGAAGAAAAAAGATAATTTACCAGAGCTCCCATTTCACCCTGCACAAAAGTTCCATATTGGAACTCCCTGCAACTCCTACAACAGCAACTTGAAAGTTAAAATAACATGATATGACACACTTATCACGACTAAAACTGTCAGTGGAGCCAGAACCTACCGTCTCATACTGCTTGAGTAACTTTGAACTCTTCAGCTGTTCAATGACAAAGGCATTATCAGTATTGGGACCAAACAATAAAGGAAAATGAGTTAGTCCCACATAGTACACTAGTAATTAGACTGGTAAGGACATTCCTTTTTCAAATGGACCTCCAGATGCTGCAGTAAGTTCCTGCTTTGCCATCTGAAAGCAGATGCAAATTAGAGCACCGAATAAATCATCACAAATGCTTAAAAAGGGATAAAATCTAGAAAAATCTGATCCAAATTTAAATTTTGAGCTAAAACTGTGTTTCGAAATAAGTAGGTCTATTGGAAAGATTTACACAGGATTCTTTTCCCATTTTGAATCCCAAAGGAAGCATTAAAATGGAAGGAGCCCACTTGTCCTCTTCCTTCTGCCGAACAGCTTTTTACAAGAGGTACATGCTGAAATGTATTTTTTAAACCTAGCCTAACACTCATAACAAGCACATTTTTCTTTCAAGAAACTGAATGAAACTGCAAAAGCTCTACTTCTTGACAGATTCAGTTTCATGACTTCATCTATTTAGTTTTGCAGCTACCACACATCCTGCTTCTATACTATTAAGTGGGGAGGATTAAAGCATAAATTCCTAAATTCATAAAGCTACAAAGAAAGCAATTTCATTACCATAAAAGAGGCCAAAGATACAGAGTTCCTGCTGATTTCAGTGTGAGCCTTAAGGGCTTCTAAGAAACCCCATTTCTGCAACAGTCCCTGAGCCAGCCTTTGCATACACTCAGCACGTGTTATTTGTAATCTCAGATTAAGTGCACAGCATTGCTGTGTAAGGAAGGATACACAGAAGGGGGTTCTTGGACTAATTTTCAAAGTTACAAAGTTACCAGCAGAAGGTAAAACTGATTTGTGGATCTTGCAAATCAGATCTCTCCATGCTTTTAGCAATGAAAACTTCAGAAGGGGAACTAAAAAATTCTTTTTTTAAAAAATCAGGAATTTTGCCACTTTATTCTTTTGTCTTGATTTCACTGAAACATTTTTCGTACAGAATGGTGGAAAAAAACCTAAGCCTTAGAAATTATAGCAGTCCCTCTTAAATTTCTCCAGTGCAATTAATTATATGAAGTATTTGAAGTTTTGCACAAGTGTGACCCACTCATTTTTGAGATTCCTCAGTTCAGTCTACTGCTTAGAAATGCTCACAAGCTGAGTCACACAGGCAGGCAAAGTATCAGGGCATTTTAAGAGCTCTTCCTGGCAACCTGCTACCTTCCATTAATACGGGATGTAAACATTTTGATCCTAAGTCCTTACATGAGGGTGATCCCACATTTCAAGCTATGGTCTCTTTCCAGGGACTGCTGCAGGCCCAGGGCAGATTTTTCCTCTACTGCCTGTTACGTGGAAGTCTGCGCTGCCAGGCTTTCCTGGGGAAATCTGCTGGCCAGGTGAAACAGGAAAATCGTAACAAGCTGGTTGAGTGCCTGCAGAAGTCAGGCGTTCTTCCAACAGACCTCAGCTTTCCCCCATTGCAGACTCACAGCTGGACTGCTGGGAGAGTAAGGGAAGGAGATTGGCTGGACAGAATGAAGAATTCCTTTCCAGTTCCTTTTTCCTCACTCTTTCCACCACCCGCTTTCCTACACATTCTGGGCAGCCCCTGCTGAGATAGGTGTTTTGACTTTCCCCTGTTGAAATCTCACCATTCTACTCCATTGCAAGAGGGATATGTTTGTTGTCATTATCTTGAAGTATCAAAAAGACTTTCAAATTGAACACATCTTTTTTTTTTTTCTTTAAATGTTTAATGTGTTAAAGAATCACACTACATTCATTTCTACTTCAAATTACTAGAAAGAACACATCATAAATTGGTTTCCAAACAAAATACCATCCAGACTCTTTTAAAGTATGAATACAGTTTTCTTCTTAGATCTACGTACTGATTTCAAGTCCAAGGACTCCATAAACATGTTGTGACACAACCGTTTTTACTTTTCATGTGCAGCCAGGACAGACAGTCACATCCTAATTCAAGATATGAAGTCCCACAAAAAAAACCCCAATTACTTCTGCCTGACAAGCATTTTAGTTACCAAAGACTTATAAATCTCAGAAATCACCATTATGGAAATGTTGATCAAGTGCAGACTGTCGTTAGCATCTGCAGTACTTCTGTCCACTCTTACTTCTTCCTTGCCAGTTACCATCCAAGTCCTGCTTATGTTCAGCAGTGTTCATTTGGAGGAATTATTTACCAAAGCAAGTAATACTCTTTCAAAAAGTAGATTAGCCCCACTCTGAGTATGAGACAACATGTATGGGACTGCATGAACCACACTGGCGAGTAGCGATGGAGGCTGTGCCTAGCTCCAGAGCTCCTCATCAGTCTATGGCAGTTCACAGGGCTTTCCACCCCCCACAGAATGAAAAACAGGATTTAGCTCTGCACCAGAATACCTGTATGCTTTACCAAGGGCTTCATATGTGTTTTACAGATTAGGAAAATGATCAACAGATAAGTATTTTCATCAGTGTTATGCCCACAGAGGTCTGGGACAAAGTTGGGAAAGGAATTACCTCATCTTACTGACTTAACATTTGATTCTTCAGTCATCACAGTCTCTCAAAGACCAGTGTTAGACCTTACCTAAATGCATGTAAATCCTTCAAAATGCACTCTCAGGTATGATTTGGTGCATTTCTGCTGTTGTAGCTCACAGACATGGTGTAAAAAGAACTTTTGAGACTACCACTCTTTCTACTCAAAAAGGAAAACTTTTAACGCTTAAGATATTCACCCTGAATATTCCTGGCACAAAGAATAAAATAGTAGGCAGGAACATATAATATTATGTTTTCAGATTAGTAAACACTCTCACCTAGAAGCTCACAGAGAACCAGTAATCCTATAACAGAAAATCATTGTTGCTGTTCAACACAGAAAAAAGGTTCAATAAAAATGTGAAAATTGCTCCTTCTTTACAACTTCACGTATGTGCTACTGTATTGACTCATTCAGAAAAGCTCTTAAGCAAAGGAAATAAGACCAAAACCAAATTACAAGAAATTGGCATCATTTGAGCTTTACTGTAAATTCAGTAAAAGCGATGAAAAAAAACCCATCAGTCAAATCATAATATTAACAGCTTCACGTCTACTACCTAGGAAGTTACAATATATCACATATTCTCTTATGACCCTATGCCCATATGTTTAGGTACTCTAGTGCTGTACATATGGAAAAAATAAAGAACTCCTTTTTTTACTGCCACGAATTTCCACACACTTTCCATTCCCTCCTAAATGGTTGACTCACACAGATGAAAAGATGACACAGATACTGTGGTGGGATCATGGCTTCTTCTAACCACAATACAGACACCTGGAGAAATGCTAAAAGGGGCTTAACAGTCTCTCAGTGTTTCCAAAGAGTCAATCAGATGCTTTCCTGGACAACCACCTACAGCTTGTGATGAGCCTGTGATGAGTCACCTGGACATGGTTCCACTCCCATCCTCCAGCATAAGCCTGCTAAGCATTTGGCAACACCGTCCTGAGTAACCCGACCAGGTCGCTTTCTGCCGCTTTCATTTTCTTGGATAATAAAAATGAAGACTTTCCTGATTTATGACTGCAAAATACTTTGTGTTTCTTCCCATAGAAGAAAAATTGAAGGTGCTTCATTCTTGGATTGCTGAGCCTATATTCACTGAAGTCAGTAAAAAAAAAAATAAATTCCAGAGGTTTCAGTGAGCCTTGAATCAGGCACTAGAAACCTTCCAAAGTGGCATATCAAACCAGAAACATATGAGGTGGTATTTTTCTTGTAAAAAAGAGAAGCTGTGTGTTAAATAACGCACTAAAAACTTTTCATTACAGAAAGCCACTTTAACAACACTATGAAATAAAAAGATGGAAGCTGAACCCTAGAAGAGCTGTTTACCTCCAATTTTAAAGAGATACAGGAAAAAAAATACACCTAAAATTAAGGAAACTACATTTGAACTAAAACAAATTCTATACACATTACTAGATTTTGAAATTGCCACAGCAATTTCGCATGCCAAACATGCTGACATTTTTGATTCTTTGTGGCGAAAGGGCATTCCCTTGTTTCATTCTTCAAGCCATCAATATATATATAAATATGTATATACAAAGAGGCTTATTTTGGAAAAGAAGCACAAGTCAAAATATATAAATCAGAAGAGCAATAGAGGTATCAAAATCTGACAAGACAAGACTTAAAAGTTGACATGCTCTTTGACCCAGCTCCTCACGACTGTATCACAACATGGTAGCATATACCCAGAGACGAAAATGCAGCCTTAGCTGGTGCTCTTTGCTCTGTCAGCTCCTGTTCAAAAAGCCTATCTCTTCAACCTAGTTTAAGGCATTTTACAGTGTTCTGAGGACGGATGGAATAGCTGAGGATAGACCTGGTCACAGTCCCTTTACTGGAAGGAAGGTTGCACTTTTGCCTCATGGTAAGATGGGCTCAATTTTCCTTCCCCATGAGAAAGAAGCTGAAGTTTGCCTCCAAGCCAAGATATGGATTTGTACTGAACTTGCAAGATGGTGTAGAACTAGGCTCCAGGTTTTCATTCTCTACATATTTAACCTCTTTGTTAAGGCATTCTTAGTAAGCTCATATATTAAGCAACAGCTCAGAAGGCTTCAGAAGCAACATCTCTCCAGCACATAGAAAAAATGTTCAAGTAGAATTCCTCTCCAGCTATGCACAGCTGTGCATATTTCATAGAATCATAGAATAGTTAGGGTTGGAAAGGACCCTAAAATCATCTAATTCCACACACCCCCCTGCTGTGGGCAGGGACACCTCCAACCAGTTATTACAGAATTAAGAATAATTGAGTTTGCAAGGGACCTCAGGAGGTCTCAAGTCCCACCTCCTGCTCTTGTAGGTACAGCTATTAGGTTATACCCGATTACTCAGGGCTTCATTCAGCTGGGTCTTGAACATCTCCAAATGTGAGGACTCCAGAACAAGTCTGGGCAACCTGTTCCATTCCCTGAATGACCTTATGGTGGAAATTTTTTTCCTTACATCCAGCTTGAACCTCTCATTTCAATTTATGTTCATTGTCTCTGCATCCTCTCTTCATCATTGCTGGGACTCCATAATCTCTATAACCTCCCCTGTGGATACTGCAAGATTGCTATTAGAGCCCTCTGCCTCTAGAAGCTTTCTCTTGTCTGAACTTAACAGACTCGGCTTCCCCAGCCGCCCCTTCAAATACAAAGCTGTAGCCCCCTGACTATCCTGGTGACCCTTTACTGAGCTCTTGACAGTTACTCAGTGCCTTTCTCTTAGTGAAGAACCCTAAACTGGATGGAATTTTCTAACTGAGATCTAAAGAATACTATGTAAAGGGAATAATCTCTTCCCCCAACCTACTGTTGGGACTGTGTTTCTGCCACTATAGCCAAGGATGTTGTTAGCCATCATCACTGCCAGGGCACAGGGACTGGCTCATGCTCACTGATGCCTGCCAAGACCCTCAGAGCAGAGCTGCTCCCCCAACCTGTATCACTGCAGGAGCATCCTTCCTTCCAAAGTACATGACTTAGCATTTTTTCCTGTTGAATTTTCTAGGGTTCCTGTTGGCCCATTCCTCCAGCCAGTCTAGGTCATTCTGGATGATATTTCTTCCCTCAAGACTGGTCCCTACAATTTGATGTCATTTGCAAACTTCATAAACATGCAATCCATCACTTCCTCCAGTGACTGATTGCAAGTGTCAAATGGCACAAGTCCCAGCAGAAATCCTGTGGTGTTCTCCTTGTCACTACCTCCTACAACCCATTAATGTACAACCCATTAATCACTACCCTCTGAACCCAATCATCCAACCATTTTTATTCATTTATTTGTCCACCCATCTAGATCATAAAATTCTAAATTGTACATAAGAATATTTGGAGGCATGATCCAAAAAATCTTGCTGAATTTAAGACAAATTACATCTTCTGCTCTCCCTCATCCACAGCCTCATCCAGTTGTTTTATCAAAGAAGGTAATCAGTAAAACCTTGGTAAACCCATGCTGATCATTTCTAGTTATTATCATTTCCCTCCAAATGATGCATTGATGTTTATTATCACTCAGTGCCCCAAAGTACTGTCTATAAGATATAGGTATGTAGGAGCTACCAGTCCACAGGCTTTGTCACTGAAACTAGCATCAGAGAGGTTGCTTCAAGAAATGTTATTACTCCTGTACATTTTGTGAACAAAGCCTGTTCATTTGAACCATACAAAGCTTTGCTGCTCACCATTTGTTACAGCATTCAACTTCAGTCATAAAGAAGAGTGTGTATGCATATGTACATATATATATGCATGTATTTATAGAGGCATAGATAAAGACAAAGCAGTAATTTTTCAACCTCAGTTTTCAGAATTCAGTATTGATTCTTGTCTCTTTCAGACTGCTGGTCAATTCTGATTAGCTGAGGTATTTTAAAAGTAATCCTGCGCTATGAAACCTAACTGAAAAAAAGTAAGGCAAATAAAACGTTTCTTATTGCTTCCAAAATAATAAAAACTAATAACATGTAGTATACTATGTACTACAATACATACTGCAACTCAAAAAATTGCATATTGCAACACATTCTACAGCATTTAACATGATGTTAACACCAACAGTTAGATGCAGTGGTCTTGCTGTGGAATTACAGATTAATTAGATCTCTCAGAAATAAAAAAGCATGGCAATGAAAAGTATATGGGTTTAGAATAACTTCTAGAGAAAAGCACGTATTTATTCAATATAACAAAGAATTTCTACAGCCCTTCTCCACAGAGGAATATTGCCTGAGATAAAAATAACACATTCAACTTTCTTTTAGCAAGTCTCATGCCTGCATGCTTTTGAGACTACATTCTTGTTTCCGCTGGTAGGTGTTACATAAATTTGTAATACAGACCATCTGATAAGCGTTTTCCAAGACTGCTACTTCCACATGAACAGAAATAAATTTCCAGCACCTGGATGTCACAACATAAAGATGGTAATTGAAAACCATGCTTACAAGTACAGGGAAGTATCTAGAAGCAGCATAAACATAATGGAAATCTTAGGCAGAAGCTTAAAACTCTACAGGACCCTATACTACATCTGACTATGGTATAAGAACTGCTGCCAAAAGTGATAAGAGAGTTTGTGGGTCAGGGTTAAAGGGAGAACAGCTTTGGAAGACGTTGTTATGGGGATCTGTCACCCCCTGAACAAGAGGACTCTGTGGATGAAGCACTCTGTAGACAGATAGGAACAGCCTCATGCTCGCAGGCCCTTATTCTCATGGGGGACTTCAACCACCCTAATATCTGTTGGAGGGATGGCACGGCCTGGCACAAGCAAACCAGAAGGTTCCTCTATTGTGTGGAAGACAGCTTCCTTCTACAAGTAACAGAGGAACTGACAAGGAGAGGTGCCGTGCTTGACCTCGTGCTCACCAACAGGAAAGGGCTGGTTGGAAATGTGACGCTCCAGGGCAGCCTTGATTGCAGTGATCATGAGATGGT
>JAOEHY010013469.1:0-19332 GCA_025447955.1 Psilopsiagon aurifrons | reverse complement strand
TGTCCCTGCCCATGGCAGGGGGGCTGGAACTAGATGGTCTTAAGGTCCTTTCCAACCCTAACTATTCTATGATTCTACGACTTTTGGATTGGTGGCATGTATCTGAACTTTTCTCGACCTTTACATCATGGATGATGCAAGTTTGTTCTAAGGGTACATTCCATTATACTTGTAAGCATTTGGGAAGAAATTAAGTTAGCACAATACCTCAGAATGGCATATATTTCTCTATAACCCCAATTGTCTCATTTTAAGAACAAACAGAAACATAAATGCTGCATAATGTCCATGCCAGTATGATTTTCATCACTATTTCAGATGATCTAAGCTCCACGGCAAGCATTTCTCAACACTGTTAACAACAAACACAAGCCAGTTCTCCACATTTTGCCTTACATCCCTTGTTGGCTTCTTTCAGTAGGCTTTTTCCTGGCTCCAGGGAGAGCAGAGATCAGTAACACAAATCAAGTATTAGAAATGTCTTCCGAAGAGCTGCATCTGAGGGTGTACTTCTCACATGCCATGTCCCCCTCAGCACCAGGCAGCGGCACTCAGGGCACAGTGCTGGCTCACCCTTGGTTGTGTACCAGGGGATGTGAACGCCCTGGCACTCAGGCCCTGCTTGTAATAACTGTATCCCTTGCAAGTAATTTGGAAGAAGGAAAGGTGTATAATAACGTTTGCATTATTGCTTTCAGTCTCTGGTATCTTAAGGGTAGATTAAAATTATTCTCAGGGTTGAGAATAATATTTCTATATTGTTGCAAGGCCTAAGGAGCTACAGCAGCTTGAAAATAAGATAGATATTACTTTTTCTTGAGTACTGGCCTCATCTGGAAGACAGTAAATAAGTTTGACGATAGGAAGCTGCAGTTTGCTGCTCAACCATGGAATTGTATGATTCTCACGGAGGGCATTTTGAGCAGTAGCATTATCAGCACTCTCACCTTACAGTATGTGGACAGGTACACTTAGAATTTTGCAGGTTTATTCTCCAGCACCACAGATTACTGAGAGGCGACTTATGATCCTGTCTGCAGGCATCTCATTACTGCCAAGATCTAGAGAACTGCATTTTCAAGCAAGACCATTTGTTAATGAAATGTAAAAATAGCTAAAAATTTGTTTCTCTCACCTCTTGTTTCACAGCAGGAAAGACAGCATACAGTTCTGTAATAGCTATCTAATGCCATGACAAAAGCAGTATCCACATGTAGCAAGGCTATTTTTTAAGCTATCCAGTTTTTCTGTGAGACATTATCTTCCATCAACACCATTCTTCACTTCTTAGCAACATAACATTCTCTTTGCAGTTTGTTCAGCTCTACTCCCAAAGCTTAAATATGATCTGATAAAAATAACTGTTTCAGAAACCACGCACATTTCAAAACAGGTAATCAGAGTTTGACTTACGGCAAAATGGCTAAGAAAAGTATATCCAGTACTGCCTGGTAACCAAAAATAAATTAAGACTCATCTCTTAGGGTGCTGATCAGCACCTAATACTGCTGTTAACAGAGGAGCCTGGCAAAGATGAAGAGCAAAAGCCTTTCCTTTTCATGCACCAATTTAAACCCAGAATGCCAAGGATTTTCCATAGAGATCACCTCAATACTTCCAATACAGACAGCGGGGGTTGAGGAAGGAGGAGGAGGAGGGAAATCCGACTTCAAGCGCCACTTTAAAAATAATATTCACATGTGATTGTACAAATAATGGGATTTGAGTTGCTTTCAAGAATAATATCGCCAGTGAGTGATGGGATACTGACTGAAAAGTTATTTTCTAAAATAACAGATGCTAGGACTGGCATGGAGTCCAAAAGAAAGCAGTCTAATGACAGCAGCCAATTCAGTGGAGAAAGAGAGGCTAACTTCTCTCTTCCCATCCCCTGTTTTAATTTGAAGAAGTCGGGAATGATAAACAAGTCCAAAGGGCTAAGATGCAATCGCAACAATCTCAAGGAAGACTCAATGGCCAATAAACCTGCCGTCCCGTTGGCAGAATCCAGCATGAGACCAGAAGAGTAAATATGAAAAACCCCAAACAATAATATGTTTCAAGCTTACATAAGGTGAGAGGAGAAACCTCTATGAGACTGAAATTTGCATCTCCTTTATATCCACCCACATGCACAAGGAACTGATATATTAATCTCAATTTACTGTATTTTTCCATCAGATACACAGAGAGTGGGGCAAATAGTGCCTTCTTTTCATAAACCAGATATCACCCAATAGCACAGGCAGAGCCTTGAAATATAGGAGAATGCATTTGATTTCCAAAATCTCTATTACAGTTGCAATAAAATTACAGAAAGGAGAGGCAGAATTGCCTGTATGCAAATAAATGTCTAGCAAAATTGGAAGTTTTTAAAATGTATTTCTAAAACGCAGAGCAATAAACCCATGCTCACATTATCATCACCACTCAGGCATTTAAAGATTTGCTAGACATATTTGCCATGCCTGCAATCCTCTTCTTCTTTCCCCAGTACAATCTCATTAAATGAACAGCAGGATAACATTTCTGAAATGTATGCATGACAACATGGGGAAATATGTTACTCCTCATTCTTGGGTTGTTATTCCCAGTGTAAATATTGTCTATCTTTGGTTTTCCAACTGTATTTTTAAGATGATGGATAAGAAGACAACATAAAGATTGGATCTCTTTCAGTTTGCATACCTAAAACTGTAACATAAGAAGGACACAGTATAAAACATACACATGTACTGGAGCACAGTACAGAGGGTGGCTGAAGGAGTCTTCTAATCCAAGCAACATGTTTGGAAAAGGCCATAGCTAAATCAGGGGCTTTTCCATAAAGACTAGCAGACTTGCCAAGAAGAAGCCAATGGTAAGGAGCAAGTCAGAGAAGGACACTGACATTGCTAATAGACCCTGCCTTTGCTCCTGCTGTACAAAGGTTTTCCCTAGGTCAGGCTGAGGGACCTAGTGGATGTTGGTCCAGTCTTGAGTGGGGTCTTGGAGTTGGATGACCCTCAAAGTGCTCTCCAACCTATGCAACCCTGTAGGTCTAGGAAGATGATCACTAACTGATGTTTTGTTACTGTCTCATTGGGTTTTGGAGAGGATGGGGTGGGGAGGAGAGACAGGGTACTTTGTGCCCTGGGGGGTAGTTGTAGGCAGAGAGGATCCCCTAATTCTGACAGCATAACTGTGCAGCATCCCCTTTACCTGAGGCCAGAGTGCATTTTCCACATGGTCTATCTGCCTGTTAGGCCATAAACTTCTGGCCAAGTGCATTTAGGGACAGATACCTCTGTCAGACATATCAACTTGCACTGATGTAAGCATAATCCGAGCTGCAGAAGGGTGGCCATTTTCATTCAATTGTACTGCTATTACTGTTTCAAAGAGCTCTCTCTAGGAAAGGGATTCTCCCTCTGTCATCTTCTGGGCTGGGAGCCATGCTGGGACCCGCAGCAGCACTACAAACACCACATTCCTGACATGCTGCACATTCTAATGGGATTTCAGAAAGCTTCACAGGGGGCAAATAATACTTTTATTTTATAAACAGCATGCAGAAGCACAGGAAAATGGTAGTCACATAGATCTTAACTCTCCTGTTTTCCAATTAGCATTTTATTCAACTCATTTTCCTGAACAAGCTATTGTTCTTAGTCCATGCTGTGCCAGAGCCACCAACTCTTGAGGTCCTGGAGCCCCAGCAAAAAATAATCTGCAGCCCAGAGATGCCCTCGAGCCTTAAACCATACAAGCTGACATCCTGAGTCACCTGCTAGGAAACCTGCCAGTAACTGATCTGTGACACTTCATCTTGCTGCGACATTTGCCTTCAGCTTGGCATATAACAGAGTTCCTAATGATATTAAAGAATTTATATTACTAGTGCTGTATTAAAAAAAAAAATTCCTGTAACTTCCAGAAAAATCATGTCTGCTAGAGAGAACATCATCATAACTGCCATGGGAAAGGAAATGAAGATGAGGATTAGCCAGCAGATAGCATCTGTAAGTAGTTTCTATGGATGAGGAGGGAAACAGGGTCATTTTAATTCTAAAAGCAATTTGGTTGCTGAAGCTTGTCTTCATTTACATTTAAGTGGTTATTGCATCCTTCTTATGCACTTAAGTGCATTGTTTAACTTCAGGCTCCCAGAGAGTCCATAGACAACCTTTATGAGTTTTTAACCAAAGACTTTTGGAAAATTTTCCCTGTATTCTCTGTCCTATAACTTAAGCTTCAGTGTTGCATATCAGTTCAGGACACCTATTTTCTTTTGACTTCTTTCTGCTACATCTTTTTGCAGCTTGTAGAGAAAAACAGCTTTCTTTTTAAGAGGTTCTGAAATCCTTCATGGAAGCCCAAAAAGAAGAGAGTTTCTCTTTTCTTTGTGGTCTAAAAACATTAAATATTTTCTTCAGTATCCTACAGGGTGAAGGTCCTGAAACAAATATAAAGTTACTTTTCGTTACAGCCTGAAAGCCTAACATCAATGCTTTCCATGGAACAGCTCTCACTGGAACAGATTTATATAATCCCCAGGCCTCAAAAAGATATCTTGCAATTACTCCAAACCATTTGTGAGAAACTCGTGAAGTTTTAGTGCATCGCTGAGCAGTTAACATCTGTGATTTCCTACTGAGTTCTGAGGTTTAAATCAATTAGCAGTAATTGGGACTGTTTGCAGTGGCTATCCATGTGGAACAAGCATATGCTGGAATTTTAAACCAAATATTTAAGTGCCTGCACCAAGTGATCATACTGCAAAGTTTAAAAAAATATTTTGACCCTATGTGGTGCTCTTAGCTAAGTTAGTGATTCATTGTTCCCAGTGGAGGCTACTTCCAGCCTTTTAAACAAAGCTGAAATCATAAAGTTTGGAGAAAAAAGCGGGTTTCGTTTTATTTTTATGTTCTCCATTTCTCAGCATCTAACTGTTTACGCTGCACTAAAATCACATGAATCTGAATTAATTAAATGTAACAGAACTGCTAATTTTGCATGGAGTGGTCTTGAAAATTTTCTCCTGCCTATTAAGGTAATAAACCTACCACATCAAATTACACTCAGAAGTGCTATATGCAGTATTCGTAAGGGATCAAAGCCACTGATAACAGTAGTTAGTTGTGCAAAATTATACCATGCAGTTTTAAATAAACCGGCTGATCTTTCAGTATGGAGAAGGCACCAAACCAAGTTATCTGGGAGCTTGCTGTGGTGTTTCCTTGGATACCTGGGAGTGAATTCCCCAGTTATTCCCTAGCTAGTGTGCTTCAAGGAGGGAAGGAGCAATACACTTCCAAACTTTCCATGGTTTGGGAGCTTTCTAAACCTTCAAATAAGAAAGAGTCTGCATGTTCTTGGTGTCTTTAAGTGGGTTTACCAGAGTAGCGCTTCTGGAAACTGGCTTTATTGATGAGACTGAAAGTAGATGTCAATCCATTGCAGAAGCCTCAGTACCTGTGGAGGAAGGGAGATGCAATTTATCCCTGGTTAGTAAATAGGAACAAGTTGCTACTGAGAAGTTGTGACACAGAGAAGCTGAGAGACACAACATTTGCACTAGTAATGCTGAGGAGCTCTTTCACTTTTATACTGAAGTGAGCTAGATCGTGGTTGTAAAAACGACTATTGCATATTAGAAGTGGAAAGAGTAGTACAAATGCTTATTTCCATACTGTTATGTTACCAGGGAAATCTATAAAACGTACAGGCATTACTGGAGACAGCCAATTCAACAGAAAATGCCTTTAAAAAACTGAAAGCTGAAGGGAGACACAATTACAGTTTTTTCAGGTCAATAGACACTTTCACTCAAGAGGACAATTATTGAACAGCAAACAAGAAGACTCAAAACCAGGAGCTGGTTTAGCAACTATAACCTGAGAACATCAGCCATTTGCCAGTGTTGTTTTTAAAGCTAAATAAATGTTTACATGAAGAAAAACAGGGGAGGCTGGAAGTGAATGCAACTTCTTTGTGAATATACACCTGAATTGCCAAAGTGTGCTGCCTGTCCCCACTGCTCCGTTTCCAAGCCTCCTTTCAGGGGCCCGGGTAGACATGGGGGCCTGGGAAGCCACTGATCTCCATGATGCCTTTGCAGAAGCGTGACAGGCTACAGCAGGTCCACCAAATCTTTCTCCTGCTGTTGCCACCCAAAACAGCTTCTTGTAATTGTTATATTTACTCTTCCAAAGACAGAAGCCTGCCAGTTGCCTTTTCACCAGATCTTTAGCCAAATGGACACTTGAATTCAGCCCTTCCTCATCTGGAAGTTATGTGTCCTGTTTCTCCCATTCCTCTTCAGCCCTCTGCACTCTCTGACTGTCCCACCAGCACTCTTGCTTCTGCACCTGCTTTGGGCCTCTCTGCCTTTGGCATTTTACAGTCTGAGCAAACACAGCCGCAAAGGGTTTGTCCTGTAGAGCACAGTGACTACGAGATGAAGAGTTCTCCTTGCTTTACCTGGGAGATAAATGCCAACACTGCTGTTACTCCAGTATCAATAGGCTGTTCTCACAGAATCACAGCATGCTTGAAGTTGGGAAAGACCTCTGGAGGGCATCTCATCATAGAGCCAGCTGCCCATGACTGTGTTCCAAACAGGTTCTAAATATCTCCACAACCTCTCTGGGCAACCTGTGCCAGTGTTTGGTCACCCTCATGGTAAAGAAGTATTTCCTGAGGTTCAGACAGAATCTTCTGCATTCAGTTTGTGCCTATCACCTCTTGTCCTTTCACTGGGCACCACTGAAAAGAGCCTGGCCCTGTCTTCTTTGCATCCCCCCTGCAGGTATTTATATATACTAAGATTCCCCTGAGCCTTCTCTTCTCACCTCACAGCTCTAGTGGAATGCCCTGGTCCCACCATCACCTTTGTAGCCCTTTGCTGGACTGTCTCCAATAGCTCCATGGCTCTTCTGCTGGGGAGCCCAGAACTGGACACACACTGCAGCTGTGCCCTTACCAGTGCTGAGTTAAGGGGAGGACCACCTCCCTCAACCTGCTGGCAATGCCCTTCCTAACACAGCCCATTAGCCTTCTTGTTAGCAAGGGCACATTGCTGGCTGACGGGTACTTGGTGACCACAGAGACTGACAGGTCCTTTTCTACCAGCTACCAGCTGGGTGGCCCCAGCCCATCCTGGTGCCTGGGGTTGCTCCTCCCCAGGGGCAGGGGGAGCATTTGCTCTTCATTCTGTTGAACTTCACAAAGCTCCTGTCAGTTCTCCAAACAGCACAACAAACATCTGGCAGATCAGCCACTCCACTGAGCTTTCTGTCGTCTTCATGCCCCCTCACACACCTCACCTGCAGGGCAAAACCATGACTGCAGGCAAAGCTGGAGTCCAGGCTGGAGCCCCACTCCCAGCTCTGACACAGAGAGCAGCCAGACACTGGCAAAACCATGCCTCACTGCCTCTTGGGTTCCATCCAAGCATCACTCCTGGTGCAACGATGGTTGGAGAGGACTGTCCTCCAGAAGGCCATGTCCCTGTCCCACCAGTGACCTTATAGCAACTGTTTATTTTGCCCTCCATAATGTGAACCGTTTAAATCCTGCCTGAGCTGCGCAGCATGTGAATGAAGGCTGTTTGTGTAATTATCTTTCTATAACCTAATTCTGCGGAACGTGGTTCTCATCTACATTGTGTCTCCTTTCCATTGCTCTGACATTGCAAAAAGGAACAAGCAGTTAAACAGACTTCAAGAATCTTTGATCCAGCAAATACAGCAAAGCAAAGGAAAATGAGGCTTACAGCCTTCCAGAAGTCTGACCCTGTGTATTTTCTTTAATTGCAGCAGCTGTTCCTTGTTCTTTCTTCACATGCATTAGCTTTGTGATTTATTTCTTAATCATCCTAGCTGGTCTCATATCACTCTCCATGTGTTTGCTGGGTATAAGGCAAGCAATACAAATTTAGAAATTTGCCCTTCAAAAATTTGTCACAGTACAGTTCTTTTACTATGTTTCACTACTGCAAACCCAAAACACCTCTAGTTTGAGGACCTGAGTAGTCACGATGATTAGGGTGAATACAGACAGGACAACTGATATATTTTCTTGGCCTGACATCTCATCTCATTCTAGTTTAAGAGAAGTATTTAAATGGCCTTTAAATACTCACTTTGATATTCAGGCTTCACTGTCTTTACTATGCTGATATGGCGATGTTTTAGAATAATTTCTAAGTCTTTATTTTCCATTGAACAACACATGCCTCATATTAAACAGTTTCAAGTGTATTTGAGAGACAAAAGGTGACAGATCTTGTAATTACCTCATTTCTCATTAAAGACAACTTAGTACCCCAGGGACCCATATTAGAATAAATATTCTATCTCCTGTTTATTAACCTTTGTTCTTTAAAATGGTGAATGACTGCTAATAAAGCTATCATTATTGTGACTGCCTCAGGAGCTGATGATATTTCCCCAGCTCTTAATACAGTTTGGAGTCACCTTACCAAAACCAAACAGAACTTGACTCTATTATGCCCCAGACTGTCTGTATTTCTAACACATACTTTAAACTTAAATATATAGGCATTATAAGCTGACATCCTGCTATCTAACATGAATAAAACCTACAATGTAACTTTTGCAGAGTTTAAAATATGATAAGCTGTAGTGAAGCAAGAGCAGAAATACAGAGTCCATAAACATCTTTGAACAATGTTTATTTTGGAGGGTGAGCTCTTTTTGGTAAGCCAAAGTCAGTTGCTTCAAAATTAAATTCCCCAAATCCTAAGCTCGGCTGTTATAGAGCAACTTATTTGCTGAAACCCAAGATAAACATCCTGAAGCAGGAGAGTTCATACTGTTTCAGTAACTGATCATTTTAGATCTGGCAATTTCCCCTTAATGAAGTATTATTGTTTTAACTGCAGAACCTTAAAAAAAACCCCAGAACAATAAGGAAATGGAATAAGCACTGATTTAATAACAAAACGGGACTGTGCCTTGATAGAGAATAGGCAGCTGTGGTCAAGAAAAAAATAGAATATCTGGGTGCTACCATGTAATTTTGGACAAACTTGGTAGGAATAAGTCCAGTGAGTATAAGAAACAAGGTAACTGGAATCAAGAGGACTAAACTTTCAATGGGCTCAGTCATCACCTTTGAAGTAAATTAAGTTGATAGCATTTATTACCCTGTGCGTATTAATATTTTTGGGCATGGTGATCAAACAACCAAAGGATGTTCCTTCATAGTTCTGTCATACTTTTCTTTGCACAAAACTTAAATATTTTTTTTTTTTTTTCCAATCTGAAAAAGTAATAAATTGGATGCTCTGTAGAGATTTAAAAGATACCAAAGAGATTAAGAGACATCCTGCTATGGATGCCTCTCAGGGACACCAAAATTATTTTAGTCATTGCCTGTCTAATAAGCCAGGATGGCAGACACTAGACAGTGGATACTCTGAATCACTCATTAAGTTTCTAAACAGTGCATGGGGGGATGGACAAAAAATGGTTCTCAAACATGCAGCCCCTGCCAGCACTAATGGATCTGGGAAACAGCAAGATTTCAGTGGCATTAGAAAAATCTCTGGAGAAAAAATCCAGAGTATGTATAGCCTCTTTATTTTTTTCTAGGAAGACCCCCAGGAACGATAACAACCAGTTTTTGTAAGAACTGGAAAAAATAACCAAAATTCAGCTATGACAGTGATTGTCACACTGTCAGGTTTGACACTTTATTTAGTGGGGATTGGTAGCAATACCTCCTTGCCTAGACACCTGACACCTACCTCAGCTCATCAGTTTCCTGTGCATCTCCTCTACAGGCTGATTCATTTCAGTAGCATTTGCTGCAAGTAGAACCCATTGAAGCACAAACTGACAGATGAGAATAAGATTTCCAGTTATCCAGCTCAGTACTCATAAGCGATACAGGGAGCCATGCCAGAGGCAGGTAACCAGAACATTTGCTGAAGTCCTTCAAAAACGTGTTACTGAGTTTGGAAGAGAACTCTTAGCTTTCCTAGTTTACTTACTAACCAAAGATTATACAGTGTGAATCAAAACACAGTCAATCCACCATTTCTCTGCTTGAGAGACCTAGCCAACTCTCTTAGACTGCAGAATCTCAGTCTTGTATATGACAGGTATACAACTGAAATGAGGCCAGTATGATTTCAAATGGAAAGAAAATCACAGTGGGAAAAGCATGGCAAGAGAAGAAAGTCAGTGTCTCATCTTTTCTGATGAGCACCTCAACTACGGGCTAAACAGTCTTCCTCAAGCTCAGGGAGCAATTTACAGTTCTGTGAGAGGCAGAGTAGCTTCAAAAGGCAGTATGATAAGTGGTACAGCTGGGTGTCTCCCCTTTCAGAAAAAAACTAAACCAGCAAAAGCAAGATAAATGTCTTCTGCTTAGTAAATCACGGCAGTGTGCTGTGTGGTCAGAAAGCCATCAGAGCTGGCATGGAGAAAAAGGCAGGACTATATGGCTGGCACAGCAAAGGTGGGGTTTGAATCTGCATTTTCTACAGCTCAGGTAAGCACTCTGCCCATTTGGTCACATTTAAAACTGTGAATTTCACTTGTCCACTCCTGTAAAAAAGGAAGCCTAATAGCGCCCACTCTTTTAGTGGTGACTATTAGGAATATAGTGCTTAACTGCAGGAAAGGGTTCAGAGTTGCTAAGACACAAGAGCCTGCCTCTTGAGCACCCACCTCCAGCTCACTGGCTTAGGTGGCTGCTTGCATTTTTCCTGCCCCTGTAACCCCAGGGGATGCAGCCCAGTGGGGCTGTGCACAGCATGGGCTTGGTAATTCCACCAGGCTCCTTCGCCAGTCCCACATGCCACAGCACCTCACTTCCATTTGTCAAGCTTGCTTTCAGAGTGCTCTCAGCCTTAAAATGGTTGCTAAGGAGCGCGGCTTTTTGCTTGGGAAAACAAAAAGAGGAATGTGTAAAGAGCTGGGTAAATACTTAGGGGTTTGCGTTACTACATCTATGCCTTTGTCACCCTGTTTAAGAGATGGCAATAATAATTCCCTTTACTGCTTTATGACTTTAAAGTGGGAGTACGACACTAGCAAATGTTCTGACATGAGTGCTGGTAAACTACTTGCATCCCCAGCAAACCAGAAGCTGCTCACGAACAAAGAAAGAAATGGAGAAAGATAATCTCATCCTTAACAGACATGCATTATTTCACAGAGAAATAAAAACACAGCATGACTCAAGTGCACCAGTAATAAATTCCCCCAGGACCACTGAGATTCAGGTATGCTCACCAGCATCCTGCTAAGAGCTTCCTTAGCGATCCCTCACTGCAGGAAGAGGTGACTTCCCCTCTTCACCCCTAGAATTCCACCTCTCTTTTGCCTATTAGGGCTGAGGCAGCCTTCGGCAAGGAACATCTTGTTTTTAACCAAGTACTTTAACTCCAGCTGGGTTAAAGAAAAATCCATGAGGGAGTATTTATTTACTGCATGCAGAATAGACACAACAGTAACAAAGGAGCTTTAAGGCATAAGAAAGAAGGCTATAGTCAGTCTGCTTACAAGAGAAAGCATTAAAGAACCTTTTTATTCAGTACCCCACCTATTTGCTGCATGTGTTCTCCTGACATATGTTAGGGATGCTGTCGCCCTGTATGTCATGCGTTGCAGGCTGCACTTGTTAGAGAAAAACCTTTCCTTCACTCCAGCATCTATAACTAATCTTTCCAGGCACTCAGAGCAGATTTAATTTCTCCTCTTGAAACTTTCTTTCTTTCCATTTGAAACTTACTTCTTTCTAACTTACTCAGCAGATGATCTTGACACTTCTCCAGTTAAATTAAGAAAGTCTCACTTCTCTGGAGATGCAAATGTCACTTTGTCAGACCAGCTGTCATCCCCTGTACTTTACTAGCCAACAAGCACCTTCCTGACTGACTGCCACTTTACCTGCTGAACCTCTCCTTCCCTGCTACGGTGTCTCAATGCCTTTTAATGTGACAGTGTCTCCAGGCACTAAAGTTTGTATTTAAAATCAGCTAGAACATTTGTAAACACCATTGATACAAATGTCTAATGCCACAAGTGAACACTATCATTATCATCCCTTGAATGAGATGGTAACACTGGGCTTAAGGCAACTGAAGGAGACAGAGAGGAAAGCCTTTCTTCCAAATACGCCATGAAAATCCACAAGTCATTGACAACAGAACAGCCTTTGGCACCTATAACAGATATGTCATATTTTCAACCCACATTGACTCTCTATGGAACGAAAGGCAAGTCCAGTACAAACTACAATCAAGCACAAGACCAAGCTATTTTGTCTGTGCATTTGAATAAGGGTAAATTTTATTCCAGGAGTCTGCTCTAGGGATGACCTGTTTCCTTTATGGCTTTCTGTATGTTTCTGGACAGGATGACAAGCCAACGACAGTGGAGCTGACAGCTCTATTAGCTGCAGAAACAGGATGGGTGAAAGCTTGTTGTATCACCTCTGGATAATGAGCTGGATTTCTGAACACAGCCCAAATTCTTGCAGGACAAGCCGCAATGTGACATGCTAGTTGTAAATGAAGCAACACAACCTAAGGACTTCTTTCATATCCAGGGCCTCTATTAATACAGCTACTGTATGTACCGCAAAGAAGGCAGGAAAAGTCCTGCATAAGAGCTCCAGGCTCAGCAGAAAGTAGATTTCAGTTACCTGCAAAAGGCTTCCCAGACAAGCCTTTGAGCAAGGTCCTGTGGGTGAAATCATCGCAATGTTTTTTTCCTGGGAGCACTCCATCCTAGCAAGTCTACAGGTCAGCTTGTTTATTCCTCACCTTTCTCTTCCCCTTTGAACCACAGCTTCGGGGACCAGAGTTAGTGGCTGCAGGGGTGCAGAGAGGGCTGCTGTCACAGTTTTGATTCCAGGATCTTTTTGTTCTCTCATTACAAATCAAAAAAGGCAAGACAGGAATCCCAGGGAGGAGCCAGGCTGTGATCCTACACCCTGGCACGCTGCAGGGATGGGGGCAGGTCCATGTGTAAAAGCATTAGCGTGTAATGATCAAATGTATTTTTTCCACAGCATCTAAGTCAAAGGTTCTGCTTGCCTGCAGCCGCGAAGCTCTCCCTCTTTGGTAATTAATGGTATTCAGTGTATTCAAACCAACATTGTTCTTTCCCTATTAAAACATACACTTGAATCATAAGAAGCTATCCAGACATGGGTTGTTGCTAGGCTTGCCTAAAACACTGGCAGTTGCTCTTCTCTGTCTCATCTTGCTTTGTAGCTATTGTAGAAACCTGCTTCTTCCAAGCTCTTTCAGAGAAATGCTTAACAATAGAGAAATTTCTTCCATCGTCTTCTCTTGCTTTGCCTGTGAAAAAATCTTGTAAATAGGGACTTAAAAGAAGAGAAAAAAAAAGAAAAAAAAGAAGCAAAGAAAATTCCCAAACCCTGGAATTTTTGTTTCTCTTCTGGGGTGGTATGGAAAACACATTTTATTGGGGAAAAAAACCCATGAAAAATATCCAAGAGAATGAGCACATTTCAGAGATATTTAGGCTATTACCTTGGGGGGGGGGGACGACACAAACTTTTTTTTGTGAAAAGATTTTCAACCTCTTTTATTAGGTATTTAATGTACGGCAAAAGTCAAGAAGAGAACAGAAGAAGGCTGTTATGTGGAAGCATAGAGACAGAAACACAATAGGCATAGGCACAACATCAGTTGCTGCATTCCTAACTCAGATCCTTGTGAGTGCTGCAAGAAAGTGAAAATCATTGTAAGATTCTTTACATTCTTTCATATAACATTTCTCAGCAGCACCCATTCCCTCTCTGTATTAGCACAGTTCACAGCATCTTCAAACAACAAAAAAAGTTATTTCCATTGTTTAGCTTATAACTTAAGTCCAAAAGCCACAGAAGAGCCCTGATTTGTGAAACGGTGCAAACAAATTAAACGGGGAAGCGAAGGTGATAACTGTTCTCCTTTTGGATGTACTAAATATACTTCTAAAACATCCTTTCAGATGAAGATTGCTGGAATTGCTGTATCTCTGCAGAGGAAGAAGAGGGAAAAAATTGCATGCTGATCTGCAAAAAGCAGATATGGAAGGTGAACCACAGGACTGAAGAGTGACAAGGAATTCAGAAACTGCAAGACGCTAATGAGATGCATTGATTTAATTAGCCAGCGTAACATCATTTATCATACTAACCACAAGAGACATGCCCATAAAAGCTAGTATTTGAAGGTCATGCTCATATGTAACTTACCTACTACACTACACAAACGTCCAGATGTAGACATCTGGGTTTGGAAAGAAGTTATTGAAAGACAATTTCAAAAAGCTTGCATATGAATAACATGATACCACACATTGTAATTGGGTCCATCATCCTCTCAATAATCTGGAGTTTCTGGATTCCCAATGTTTAGCAGATTGAGGTATCAGAGGTAAGCAGCAGAGACTTAATTAGAGGTGTCTGTAACAAAGTCAAAAGGCTCAGGGCACTTCATTGTTTTACAACAGCAAGCTCATGCCTGCCAGACTTTTCACCCTACTGCCTCTGCCTGTTCATTATGCAGGAAAGAACTTAAATAATTACAAGGCTCTGAAAGATTCTCAGCAGCAAAAAGCTTCTTAAGGGCTCATTTATGGTCTCAGCTACATAGGGGTAAGACTCAAGTACCCTGACAAAGTGAAAAGAGTTCCTGGGGATACATGCCAGCATAAATGAGAGCTTAATTTGGCCCTAAATTAGAAACTCTTTGTCAGCTGGGGGCTCAGATATCCTACAGCATTCAGTGCTGCCCCTCTGACACTGGGTATATTTCTAATTGGAATTTCCTTACCTTAATGTGAAATTATTATTTTTGAAACTAGGTTTCTAATGAAATTTCCTTTTTCATTTTTCTGACTTGGAAAGCTTGTGGAAAGTGTTTTGCAAGTGTTGATGTTCATTTCTCGTTTTAAGCATTGCATAGAGCTGTTACACTTTCCTAACTTTATTTGAAATTCACATTTTAAAAAGACATAATAGGATTCATGTTTACTTATTTTCTCACCCACCTTTTCACTAGGAAGAATTAGAAAGGCACTCCAATGAGCATACACCTTCCACACCCTCTACGTGCTGGACCGGAAGCACAGCTTCACTGGATCACCTGAACCCTTGACAAGGGGAATCTCAGACTGCAACAGCATGAAATTTTGCAAAGCAAAAGCTCCCACTGCTTTTTAGGGGTGGGAAACTGTTCAGCACTAACACCTAGACAAATGACAATCAATACGCTTCGGACTCTTCTGTAGTGACTTCTGCTTGTGCACATTCTGGATGTCTCAGAGTTGAACAAGGATGTTGTAAATTAGAGCCCACTCACAACTTTTTCTCTGAGTCTGTGTTATATTTTAATTTCCTTTACAGTGACTGCAGAGGAGAGCCATCCTGAAGGATGCTTTCTGCTACAAAGAAAAGGGGGTGTTATGTTGTTACGTGCAGAACATGAAGAGCTTATATCCTAATATAGTTCTATTTCTCCTCTCTTTGTCCCCTTCACCCCTGCTTGTTACCTTTTAAATTTCCTTTGGGGTAATTTAAAACTTTTATTTTTTAAAGTTAGGGCAGTACTGAAGGACCATTTCTAGCACAAAAGGGCCAAAGTAATTACCCAGGTATGCTGGTGCTGCTCTCAAAGTTTAGACAGCTATGTTCCTACTGACATAAGAGACACAGGTTGCATAGACAAAGAAGTATTTGCAAGGGCATTAATAGCATGAAAAGAACATACCTGCTTGGCAGGTTTCTACTAAGAATGCATGGAGTCATCAAGGCTCACTGGAAGAGTTCAGACTTTAGCTTTCTAGCCTGTTTAATGTAATATTTGCTTTAGAATCTCAGTCTTCAGGTGTTTCTCTTGTGGGGTACTCAAGTAGCAAGAGAACATCAGCAAATAGGTGAAATTTTGTCTGATACTATCTGTATGAGGGACAGGGCGTTTCTTTGCATGCACCTCTGTTAAAGGTATGTATTAAATACCCTTCTTGGTGACCTGTAGGATTCTCAGCCCAGATAATACAATGAAACTCAGATTATATAAAAATAGCACATACTTGAGAAGTCACCTTTTACCCTTCAGTCAGGGGCAACAAGGATAGGCTGCATCTCTGCTGGGTCTGAGCAGCTGCTTGTAAAAGAGACACCCCTGACAATTTTTCTGACCATCTGGAGCGCAGCTTTTCCACTTTGGAAAAAGCATTTCCTAGAATCTGTTGCAAAGACAGGATTGTTCCCCCTTTTATGGGGCAAGCATTAGATCTGGACAGCAGAGGTGGAATTACATCTTTAAGGCTAATCCTTATTCCTCTACCCCAGGCAGGAAATTCCAAATCTGTCTTCAAAGCAACACACATATTGTGTAACCCATTTAACTTTCTGGTGTTCAAACAGATGGATTAGAACAAAACAAACAGCACACATTTTAAGAAGACTGGATAGTATATTAATGCCAACTCCGAGAGTATAAATAAGCTGCTGCAGTTTAATAGAAAGCAGAATTTCCCAGGCTAGCATAAACTAATGGCTCATTGGCTAAAATAGATCTGCAGTCTGTGTTTGCTGAAGAAGCCCAGCTACTCTGCTGATTTCAACAAAAGAATGATTGCAACTACAGTAAACACCCTGGGACCTTGGAAAATATGGGAAGATATCAGCTGCTGTTAAACAGTGTAGAAATAACACAGCAGTGAATCTAATAAATAAATACAGACAGGTTTAAGGTGCCCTTTTTAGACACACTATCTTATGGGTTAAAGATCTGAAGATTTAGCTTTTAATAGTTCTGGCATATAAGGAATCCATCCTCTCCCCTGTGTAAGTGCTTCAGTTCTTGTTCCTGGCTACATAAATCACAGGCAGGGTAAATGCATTATGAGTGAAGGGAAGAAAATAATATGATCTCCTAGCAGACACTGGGAGCAACAGCTTTTCACATACGTGCCAAAGTGCCACATAACTGTTAATATGGAACAAGATACACTTTCTCTTACAGTCTATAGCAAATTCATATTTTACCTATTAAAACCTTGACTGCTTATCCCAAAACTGATAGTCTTTAACACGTTTCTCTTCATAATATTTCTTTCAAAACTAGACTGTGCTTTCTCCCATTTTACAAGCACGATCAGAGACAGTTAGAGACTGGTACAGAGGCACTAAAAAGAACTAGGTACCTAAATCCTAGAGCCGCGAAGCCCCAGGATATCCAGTTACACTGGGCAAAAGCCATAGCACACAGAGATGAAAAAAGTCTCTGCTCTGATATGATCTGACAGTGAAGAAGAGTTGACAGAGTCCATAGATGCTCCTGACGTGTAACAAGTCCCTCAGGACAGTGGATACACCTGAAAGTTGGAGACAAACAGAAAATAGAACATTCACCACTGTCCACATTTTGTGATCACAAATCAGTTTTCTGTTGACAAGACTCATTTCTCATTGCAGCATCATTGTCTCCAAGCCTTTCCCAAACAGTTGTAACTTCATCAGTGCATTCAGGAACACATTTAACAAAATTGCCTTTTGCAGAAATTAGATAGAGCAATGCAATTCTGAAAAACAACAACGCAGAGGGAAGGAGAAAATCTATCTGGAAAACTAGTGAAGATGGCCCTCAATTTCCTAATAAAACACCCCAGTGCATTGTTGCTTGCCTGTTATTCTCTTTATGAATTACAGTAAAATGAAATTACCAGAGTTTTGCAACGAGTGCAACACCATTTCATTAGGATAAGAAGTCAAAATTGTGCTTTATTATCGAGATACTATGTCAGTATTAAGACTACTCATATGTGACATTTAATATTGAATTCTTCATGAAATCAGATGAACAAGATATTATTATTTGAAGCAACGAGCACAGTACCTGAAGCTGTATACAAAGCTGTGCCTAACACAAGGTAAGAATTCCTTAATGCTTTCCTCCATATAATCAAAAGCCTTTTCAGTCACATCATCAAAACTTAAAGCTGTGCTTAGATTATGTGACAAAAAACTCCAAGGCAGAAAATGCCAAATGTAAATTTGCATGTGCCTTTTTGTGTATCACTGTATCACCTTTAAAAAGAGAATCATATTAAATTAATAAGTAATAACAGCCTGGATTATCTTCTGCACCTGTATAAATGGCCATGATATGTTTTAATATACAAAACACATTGCTAATCAGACAAAGATTCCTGCAGAAACTCCACTCATTCATCTATCCTTCCTCTCATAAAGCCAGGCCACTACCACTAGTAGCCTTATGTTTGAACAATGCTAGCTCGATATGGATTGCTACTTAAAAGAGACTTAAGCAAGACAAAACACTTCTAGTTATTAGTGGTAGGCAGAGGAATGCAGAACATCATAATGACAGACCAACCAGCTTCTGGCTGATCAACGTAGCCTGCGTTTTAGAAACATTAGTACTAACGGGATGAAAATCATGCAAGGTATTCTCAATGGATAACATTTTTGAACATAGCTGGATGACAGAAAAGTTCTTTCCAACTAAGTTTTGATAAAATACGTCAATGACCCATCAACTGTTATCTGTGCTGCTGTCTCACAGAGCTTTGAATCAAGTCCAAGATCCTAAAGTCCTCTCTTTAGATAGCTCAAAACCTGAGCTCAGGATAACTATCACACTTTCCACTAGAGAAAAACTTTTCACAGTGGCCTCTCCAGTTATGGAGGGACCTCACACAGAAACTCTGGCCCCTGGCAAACCCAACACCTCCCCTCCAAGGCACACTTCTGTCAATTGCCTCTTCTAACAGGTACATCAAGCAGAGCATACATTTAAAACAAGCAGGTGACTGTTCACTGCTCACCCAACAGGCATGTTACACCTCCCCTCTGCAGAGAGGAAGGGTAAATCACACTTGAGAGATGCCACCTGTGTTATGGAACACACAAAGCTGCTCTGACACTACAGTGATGACAAGCTCACCCCACGCAGAATGCCAGTTCTGAGGAGTTCATAGTTTCAAAAAGCTTATACAGGGCATAGTGCATTATTATTAGCCTAGATTATAAATAACATTACATATGGAATACAACAGCATGGATCTGTCAGAGGTCTGTAAAATGTCTCTTTAAAAGTTTATACACTTGGTTAGGAAAAGTTTGAATCTCCTAGGTCATGTCTGTAGCCACAAAGCTATCAAGGCTAAAACATCCAGCTTCCAGTCTCAGAGCAGCATTAGCTTCTATGAACAACTACTGGAATTTGATCAGTGTCTTAGTCCTACCACTGTACAGAATCATAGAATAGTTAGGGTTGGAAAGGACCTTAAGATCATCTAGTTCCAACCCCCTGCCATGGGCAGGGAC
>JAOEHY010013468.1:13318-37074 GCA_025447955.1 Psilopsiagon aurifrons | reverse complement strand
TGTTTTTATCAGGCCATGCTCTTGTCTGTTCCTTCTGCAAAATTACAGGATGTGGTGGTGGATGTTTTTCAAAGATGTATTTCAGTGTCCTGCTGCTGATTTTCACTTTTGCTTTGCTCCCAGTAATCCAGGTATTGCTATAAACGATGGTGTTATTAGATGGTGCACCTTTTTCTCCCTTTAAAGTGCCTCTTGAACATCAAAATCCAGACATGTTTCATCTTCTCTGTCTACTATGGTTTTCTTTAGAGGTAGAAAGCAGCATACATTTAAAAATATGCTAATAATTAAATGCATATATCCAAAAGGAGCTTTCAATTTAGGTTTGTATTAAACCAGTGTGGCATCATTCCTGTGGTCCTTAGCAAGTAGAAGTGTTGTTCAGGGTTGACTTATTTTACCTTTAGAAGCTTCCTGGTTGTGGTGTGATTCTTAGGTGTGTGGAGAGAAAATCAAGTGGGTGATGCCTCAGTTATGCCTTGAATTTAGAACAGTGACTTAATTATTTTAGGGTGTAGAGGAAAATAACCTGTGCCAGATAAACCTCTAGAGCTGCACACTACCTCCCTGGGGGGAGGGACTAGAATTGAGAGGGACTGAAAAAGGATTTCTTAATAAAAGCTCATTAGCAGTGCCTGTGTTGCTGGTCCCCGCATTAACTATGACAAATATGTATATTTCATGATCACAGGAAAGTGCTATTTAAATATAAATAATTCCTTCTGTACAGCGTACTTGTAAAAAAAATAGTCAGATATTTTCAGTCAACAGCAGTTGTCTTTGCAAAGCTCCTCATCAGCTGTGATAAGCTATTAGGGGAGTGTTTATGGACACATCAAAAATAAACTCCAAAAAGCCTCCATCATCTTTATTGCCCCTTCCTGAAGTGAAAGGGCTTATTTTGTTGCTGGAAGAGTTTGCAGCGGGCTGATTGAAACTTGGGAAGACAGAGATAATTGACAGGGTTTAGTGTTTTTCCAGACATGGCATCAGGGTTTGATACAAAAAATAGGAGAACTCACGATCCTCTAGTGGAAAATGTGCTGCACAGTCTGCAACCCACAGAATCCTCTGAATTGCAGGAATAATCTGGTGCTTTATGCTATTTTGGTTTAATATAGGTCTTAATGCCCCACAAAATGAGTTTTAGCACCCTTATGGTCAGTGTGCCTCAAAACCATTTGCAAAGGGCAGCGGCTTTGTCATTTCAGTGGCTGTTGGAAAGTTCTGGGTTGGTTACCAGGCTTTGAAGGCAGAGATGCTCAGTGGTGTAGGAGGACTGTGAGAGACCTCTGCCTAGCACCTCGCTCCACACTCTCTGAAGCATTCGTAGCTGCTGCCAGCGTCAAGGTGTTTGTTTCAATTGGATCACTGTTTATTATAACTAGTTCTCTTCACAGAACACTGTTATACAAATCCTGAGTGTCTGTTCTCTGCAAGTCATTAAGTGCTTGAACAGAAATTCCCATATATTCCCATATAGGAACTGGTTAATAAAAGCACCACAGAGGTGCTTGGGCTGTACTGCTCCACATTGTACCGCTTTAAACATTCATGCTCCACAGGCAGTAGGAAGTTGCTTAAAACCTACGAAAGCTACAAAAATGGAAATGAAACTTTTAAATAACAGTCATATTGTAGGTACAAGCTGCAATCCATTGTGCCTTACCTGATGTGGTAATTACTACCGTTACAGAACGTTTTAATTACCACAGTGAGTCAAACTTCTGCATCTCATGAAAGCTCCTTACTAAAAAAACCTGTGTTATATATGCACAGAGACACTTTTTTCTCTGCTGATATTTTCCTTCCTTCTTGTTTACCTCTTAACAGAGCCCTATTGCTGCATCTCCTACTTGTTTAAAAGTTTCAAGGTTTTCTCCAGCATTGTGTGGAAAACAGGAACATTTTCTTCATTGACTTATTAGATTATCAATGGTCCCTCACTTTATAAGCATGCTTTTAAAATCTGTCTTGGGGAGCAGCTATTTGATACAGTGATTCTGCAAGCTGAGAGTGAGAGGACTGCAAATTCAAGTTTGAGTCCTTTACCAGATTTACAAACATTTTCTCAGGGTGAGGTTAGAACTAATGCTGGTCTTTAAAGGCCAGCCTGCAGAACATGACTGTAAACAGCTTTTCAGAGGTGGTGAGTGCTAGCCTGGAACAGTGGATGTTTGAATGAAATTATACACCCTCCTCTGTTGTTCAGTTGGGTCTAAAGACAACAATGTAGAAGATAAATCAAAATTAATTTTGCACACTGTGGGAAGTTCTGAATGGGAAGCTTGTGTAGAGCCTCGTGTGTTCGATTCCCTGTCATGTTGTCTGTCTTTTGCTGCACATTCTGCTGAGGAGCAAAGGGATAGCAGCCATTTTCAATAGTGTCCTTTTGGTTTCATTCTGGGCTACTGATCGGTTTTGCTGCAAGTACCCTGCTTTGGCTCCCAGCTTTGGTCTCCCTCTGCCTCAAACACCCACTGCTGCCCTTGAAAACCCATCACTGCCCTAAGATTACATCTAAATACAATTTCACAGCCCAGCCTTAGCACACTTAAGCAGCAAAATCACAGGTAGACATGGAAGGAAGCCACTAGACGAGACACAACATGGAGTAGTTAATGGACTTTTGACTTCAGCCTGAGGTGTCGTGAAGCCCAGGGTCCGATGGTAGTGAGAATCCATGCGGCTGCAAGGGGAGGAGGAGGGACCACGTGAACTATTGTAACCTGCGTAGATATGGTACAACATTTATACTGAATAGTTATAAATTGGTATTCATGAGCCCGTGCTTGTTCTAAGAGCACTCACGTATACTCACAGGTATTTCCCTTTGATGTTTCTTTAGTCTTCAAGATCAAAATCAACCTTGTGGCTAAAAACAATCTTTGCAGAAAGTACTCAACCATCTGTGAAAAGCAGTTGGATTTCTCTAATCCGCATTGCGGGTGCTCAGCCACCCCCAAACCGGGTGGCTCATGTGACCCCCTCACCCTATTAAAAACACTGCCCAAGAAGGATGTGATGGACACCTGGTTTGCATTTTAAAAAGCTGTGATTTTGCATGAAAAGCAAGGAGCTGTTGCTCCACCTGTCTCATTGGTGTGTGGGCTTTCAGGTAGGTCCGTAGTGCAGATAATGAAGCATGTGTTGCTGTCAGTTGTGCATATAACCTGTGTGTATTTTGGGAGGCCTTGGCAAAGTCTGGGGCCATGACTGATAATGGCAGCATACATGCCTGGGCAGGGGGTGCTGCGTGGAGAAATCAGAGGACAGCACTTCCAAGAAGCAGGTGATGAGAGTGTGCATATGAGAAGGAATAAAGCCTAAAGGTTAGCCCTCACACACAGCCAGGGTGATAATTCCAGCAGACTGCAGGAAAGCAGGGACACTTCTGGCCATTGCAAACTATTATTTATTTATGACTTGCTACTTCATTGACATGGAAAATGGTTTTGGAGAGCAGCTGATACAGGTTTTGCAATTTAATTTTTAGCTGCATGGGGTCAGTGTGTGATGAGAATCTCACCTGATGGGCTGCAAAAGATGCCTTTATTATCCTTTGTTATAGCTCTGGAAGGTTCAAATTGTGCTTGGGAAATGAAGAACAAAAATATGCACAATGACTAGATTAACTTCCTGGCAATTGCGCTATGGCTCTTTTCAGCACCAAGGCAAAATCAGTTCCTGAAAGCATGTCTCAAACCTGGAAACTTCTTTACTAAGAAATTAATGAAACAGTGGACAAACAGGAATTGCTAAATCCATGCCCTTATTAAATCCATCACACCACCATGAAATAAAGATTTATAGTCACACAGTTTGTTATGTGAACCAGATTCCTCGCTTTCATGAGAAAAATCCATAGGAGGAGCAGACGTATAGTGGAACTATTTTCTGTGAAAACTGAGTGCAGCACGTGAGTGTTCTTTGAAAGCACATGGTTTCCATTAAATGTTATTGTCTGTTTTAATGGGAAAGCAGCAAACAGTTATTTTGGTTTGGGTGTTACATTTCTGTTCTTCGTGCAAGTACAAAGTACAGGGTTTTCTCTCTTCTAAGTGAAAACTGGCTGTTTATTGCAGTCTGTTTCTCATTTGTTCTTTGTATTCTTGCAGTCTGTCTTGCAAGTAGGGAAGGTTTGGGGTATGAGAATGAGGCACAGATACTGGATGAGTTCATGGTACGTGTTGATGACGAACTTTTCCTTTCTGCCTCCTGATGTGAAGCAGTGGAGCCTCATTCTTCTTTCCAGAACAAACCAGATTGTGGTGCTGCCCACACCAGCACAAACCAGCACAGAGCTGGGGCATTCTCCAACCCTGCTGTGCAGCACTTGGCTCTTGCAGCATCTCTTCAGCCCACTCCAGCATGGCACCCTGAGGTCAGGGTTCAGCAGCAGAGTGTTGCTCATGGGAGGCAACGAAGCTGCCCTTGAATTCCGGTGTTGGCTGGAAGTTTCCACACTATGTAAGGAGATTGTCCAGTTCTGAGCACCTGCATAGCCCGGGTGCCTTTGGCAATCCCATTGCTAAAAATTAAGGAGGACATCTCTGGAGTATAGGAAAAAACTGAGAGTGAATGGCTCTTTATGTTAGAGTCTGTGTTATTGTAATCATTTCCCAGAGTGAAAATCTCACTTCAAGGAATATGGAAACATTTTTTTCTTAAACACAACTCCTTACTTTAGGTTTTACTGGCGGTATTAAAAATATGTGCAGGAACTATAACACTTTATACCTGTATAGCAGCTATTAACCAGAAAAATCTCTATTTGAGTGTTTATTTATTGCAGATACAGAAATCGTACCACCTGCTGCTGGAAAAAAATGAAGCAGCAATGAATATTATGGGAACTGCTCTACGACAGCTAGTAGGGGAAGGCTTCTCAGCACTCACTAAGCAGTCAGAGTACTGAGAATACCATTAGGTCATTTAAGATCCCTGGGAGACAGGACCTCAGCTTTGCACCTTGATAGAAACATGTTTAAAAGGATGTTAAAAAATGCAGAAAAAAAAATCTTACTGCCAGCTTTCTATGAGCAGGACGGTTGCCAAGCTCACGCACACACTGCTGCTGTTGTGGTGTTTGGCTCTATTCATTTGGTAAGCAACTGCTTTTCATCTGTCCCGTCTTCATCTAATCCCATTGAAATAACATTCCCACAGGTTTCTGCAACTTTGCAGTGCCTGCACACTGAGTGCCTCTTGTGCCAAACGGAAATTGCCGGGATGGCAATTCCCAGGTGCTCCTTTTGCTTTTAGTGCTTCTGATTTTCTTCTGCATCAGTGCTGGCCTGCAGCATCCTGGCAAGTGCTGAGGGGCTGTCAAGTGAACTGGTCCTGTGAGCGTTTTAATGCATTTTCAAAGTGAAACGCTACTAATTAACGTGTAAACTCCTTGCCACCCTTAATAAGATAAATCGGTGATTTCTTGATTCTTATGCACAGTTTATGGTAATTTTAAGCCCTACAGAAAGTGGCTGTTTCCATGAACAAATGTGGATAATTAGCTGTAGATAGTTATTATGCAAATTTAATAATCTGCACCTTTGAATGAAGGTGGATGAGCAGGTTGAGCGTAATGCCCAAATTTTGCATGCAAATGGAAAGGCTGTTACGGTGTGACCTGCCCAGGTTGCCCAGGCTTCAGATCCGCTGCAGAGAAATCAATCTAGGAAATCAGCCCCAGAAATCAGCCCAACCTTTTCTGCATCCCCAAGTGTGAATGTGCCCAGGGTTGAGAGGCTCGTGAGTGGGCCTGCCCATTTCCAGCAGGCTCTTCCCTGCTCACAGTTACAAATGAGCACGCCACGCTTCCAGAGGGGAATGATAACAGTGCAGCCCTGACAGCACTAGGGTTAATGTTCTGGGTAATTATGGAGACGAGCTCTCTAACTAGCTGCATGGCACTGCTGGCGCAGCTGCAGGCAGTGCCGCAGAGCTCAATCCTACCTTTTAATTTAAGAGCATGGATAGTGCAATAAATGGATCAAACCTGCCATGGGGCAGTGATAGCATCTCACAGGGCGTGCTCGTTCCGGGGGCCTCAGCTAATTAGTGACTTCAGCCAAGGGGCTGGGAGATCACGGGGGCTCTCATGCTGTGCTGCTCTGGTTTGAGGGGCCTTTCTCGGGTTCGCCACAGTCTCTTTGTGCTCAAAGGCTAATAGTTGAAGCAGAGCACCAAGAGTGGCGTGGTTGGGCTGCAAGAAGAGTCTGGGGCTTGCACAGAGGCTGTGCTTGAAATAACTGTGTGACGTTTCAAAGCATGTACTTTGTCAGCACTACTTGCTCTTAATGCCTGGGAAGGGTTAGTAGCAGAGTCCTGTTGTGGCTTTCTTTGACCAAAACCTCACTTCAGTGCAATTGAAAGGTTTGGGCGACTATTGGTAGTTTTGAGGTTTATTTAGCAAAATGCTGACAGTGTACTTTTTGCAGGACTTTTGTTAAGGGCACATAGTGGTAGGACACGGGGAAATGGCTTTAAACTGAAAGGGGGCAGATTTAGATTAGATATTAGGAAGAAGTTGCACATTGGCTGGGCTGGTGAGCCCTTCAGGAGGCACTCTGTGCCAGTGCAGTTCAATGAAAGTTTGTTTTTATAGACTGATTTCTTTTGTGTCAGTTGGATTTTTGTTCACCTCAACTGTCTCTGCTTCATCATAAGTAATCAAGATCTGCCTTTGAACCGAGTAAGACAGCAACATGCTTTAGGCATATTTTTCCTATGATAGGCCTCAGCTGTACTGCTGTTGCCACACAGTTTGTCATTTACAGTGATGCTGGTTTTCCCACATCTCAGCTTCTGCCACTCAGAAGTCCTCTCGCAGTGCACTGGCAATTGTCATTTGGTACCAAAACCTGTGGTGTTTGCTCAGCTGTGGCCCTGTCAGGGGTGTGTAATTGCACACTCGCTTTGCTGCCCTCCCTCGAAGGAGGGCTCGTGCCCACAGCAGAGCAGGCTTTCAGAGCACTGTCTTGCTGTGTGAATATTCTGTGACTTTGGAGTGGACATCTCTTGGTAGTCAGATAAATCCTTGATATCCCCAAAACCCAGAGGTCTGGCTGCTGCATCCCACAGAGCGATTAAATTGCCAGGACCAGCTCTGTCTTGGTTGACCAAAGCTCCCCTGTGCCCCGTCACTCCCCGCTGGGCTGTTGCAGGGACTCCAGCAGCCCTTGCACCACCCCTGCCGCATGGCCAGTGCTCTGATCTGGGGTTGTAAACCACACACATGGGCTCTGCAGTCTTAAGACTTGTACACAGAGAAGGTTTGTTGTGCTGTCCAAAAGAATAAACATAATGAATAGAAACATTTGATGTGAAGGGAAAACAGGCTTTGTCCTTGACAGCCAGGTTCAGGCTTGGCTTCCCCGCAGTGCAGTGCCGGTAGAGTGAGCAGCACTTGCAAGTGCAGATAAACATGGCCCAGAGTCTGCTCGGCTTTCCCAGCAAACTTTAGGGGTATCCTGATCCAGGATCACTCCCACTTGTGCCCAGGGCTTGGTGGAGACCAGCTCCTCCGCTCATGTCCCTCTCCCCCCAGTGCAAATCACAGTCCATGCCGACACTGGCTTTATGAATACTGAATGAAAAAGCCTTATGATGCTTTCTTTGGAAATGAAAGGGAAGTCAGATGGATGTGGGATACAAATGAGGGCAGGACATCATGGGCTCTTGTCTCTCTGAAGGAGGACAGAGCAAGTTATATTTACATTATGCAACTCATGCCCTGACTATCAATATTTAGAAGCTCCCGCTCAGACGCACTGAAATCTCCACCTGAACTTTGTAAAACTGTATTATCACTCAATCTTTTAATTATCATTGCAGGAAAAGCCCTCACATTTCCTTAATAGTAGCACTTAGTGACCAGAGATGGTGAAAATTCAAGGACTAATTTTATACATGGAAATAAAGATACGACTTCTCCGCTGAAATATTTGAAACTTGTTTCAAGAAAAGATGTTGGTAGGGAACAGATGGCTGCCTCCTGCCATAAATATTCATGAGCGCATTTATTTCATTATGTCTTCCCCTAGGAAACTTGGCGCTTCAGCTTTTGTAAGTTTGCCTGGCCATCAAATTGAGCAGTCAGAAGCCCTCTGTCAAAGCTCGGTTGCTGTAGAAATTGGGGAAAGCATGTGAAAGGCTTTAGCACTTTTGTCTTGACTTTTATCACTGCAACACCTGTTGTTTCAGGATCGAAAGCAGAGATTTTTATCAGGTGCAGTGTTTCGTCTTTGGGTGGATAAAGCAATACGTTCACTTTAATGATTTGCTTTTACTTTAATTTTGTGACATCCTCGGGCAATGCTGCTTAATAACTTTTAGAGGGCTGGGACCTACAGGCTCAGCATGTGGCAGGAGCTCCCCCTGCAACCCCAATCTGCCAAAACCTCTTTTGGGGAAATAAGTCGTGTAATTCTCTGCTTGATGTATTAATTGCTCAGGATAAATTTTACAGAGCAGCGATTACTTCAATCAGAAAGGGAAATAAAACATTCATGTAGGACTGCAAACACGATGTGGGTTTCTTGCATAGTGCATAGCTAGCGTTGCACTAGTGTTATGCACTAGTGAAAGCTAAAAATGTTTTGAGGATTATTTTTAATCTATTTGTAAAGCTTCCTTGTGAAATTTTTGATTTTTAAAGGTTTTACCCAAAGAGAAGATTCCACCACCCCCTTTTGTCCCTTTCCCAGTAACATTAATTTCACATGAGAGGATACACTGCTTTCTCTAAACACTGACTGCATTTGGCTTTGCTGCTACAAAAGCAGCAAGCTGCTGCAAGCTTCCTCCACCCCAGCGGGCAGAGCATCCTCTCGGAAGGCTGAGCCACCTTCCTGTGGGTGAAGACCCCAAGGTCTGGCAGGCGGTGACTTAGTCTGTAGTTATCGATCTGTTGATGGGAGCCTGTCCTTTGGTGTCGGAGCTGTGGCTCAGTCTAGGGACAGGGAGACTCTTGGTCTGAGCAAGAGGACATGAGGGACTGATTAATAGCAGGGCCGTGTGCCTGGGACTTTCTTAGCCTTGCATTCAAGACCTACCACTTTTTTTAAGGCAAGTTTAGCAGCTGGTCCTTTGATTTGCAAAACAAGGTTTAGTTCTAAAGAATAGGCCAAGTCCGAGGGGATTCTGTAGGTTTGGGACTTGAAATTGCTTTTATCTTCCTCTTTTTGTAGCTTCATTCCTTTCTTTTGGGACAGAAGTATTTTTGTGTGCTCTTCAAAAGCAGGGCTGCTGTTGTTAGTCGAGTTCCAAAGAGACAGAAATTTGAACGCCTTAAATGTGCCATTTAAATTCAGATCCTTTGCAAAGGAAAGGTTTAAAAAGTTTCCTACTTGGACATAATCGATCATTAGAAGGGTAAAACATGGAAATGTTCTTTTGGGGACCTTTCCTGAAGCTGAATGAAATGTGGCAGTTTAAGCTGTCAACTGTTTGAATGCAGACAGAATGTGACCATGACAATAAGAAGCCTCCAGTATTCTATTCCAGTAGTTTTCTAGAAGTAAAATCTATGGCTAATACTGTCCCATTTGCTTCCATGATAAAGAGTACAGTTTAATTAGATAAAGTGAGCACAACTGCAGGGGTTTTTTTGTGCATTGTGGAAATGTCAGTTTCCTGTACAGTTCCCAAAGGGTACTCGAAGGATCATTCAATTTCAGAATGATTGTAGCCTTGAAATAACTTTAAAAGCTCTAGTATAGTTAATTGAAGGAGGTAACTGGTAATAGAGAAAAAAATCATTCGTGCATATAAATAGCAGGGCTCCAGTGAGTGTGCAAAGCCAACAGGGAAAATACTTAGGACTAAATTGTTTCCTCTTGCTCCTTTCTGCCCATGTCAGTGGAGATAAAGTCCTGATCTGTTTTGTCAAAGGCTAAATTTGGCCTTTATGTGTATACAGCAATCAGGATGTGCTGTCCAATATCTGTATATCTGTCTTCATGCATGATGTGTGCATTTATTATCCACACATATTGCGTCTTAAGTGTTTCCTGATCTGAGCAGTTCACCGCCTCTCTAAATGTCAGAATTCAGGTTGCCTAAACAGTCTTAATTTTACCCTTTCATCTTACTCACTGAATGAGAAATAATGAAGAAAAAAACCAGTCGTATGTGGTCATGCAATTAAAATGTCTTTGCGGTGGCTGAGTGGAAGAAGTGACTTTATTTCTGGTATTTCCTCATCTATGAGAGTGCCTGACTTTGCTGGATAAATAATGTGCTTTTAGCAGTGTCTTTTCTGTGTGTGATGATTTTTGCATATGCAATCGCAGGGGTTGGTTTTTACCCAGGGTGTTTTATACTGGGAGCAGGGGCTGGTACCTCTGCCATATTGCTGCTGCTGCATCCAGGCGAGCCCCAGTGACGGTAACACTCCATATTCCCACTGGTGGGACTCAGCAAAACCCGTGCCATTTGAATTAATTCGTGGTAGTTTCAGACATACATATTGCTATTGGTTCTTTTTAATTGTTGCTTTGTCACTTGTTTTATTTTTTAAATAAGGATACAAGGAGATTTCTTCCAGCAGTCTGTCAGGAGCAACTGGGGCTTGAGCTGTGCTCCCAGCTATTCCCAGGCAATTGATGTTTGTATCAAGTGCACTTTACATGCACTTAAATACCTGAAACACTCAAAACCTATAAATCTTTTGACAGAGCGCCCACCATAAGCTTGGGGGTTGTGCTCTGAAGTGTTCCAGGTTCCTCTGTCATTTGGAAAATCCCTTGGGGCACAGGAGCATGGGTTCATCTCAGCTGGGTTACAAAGGGGAAACACCCTTTCCTGGGGTCAGGAGCTTCCCCAGGCTCTGGGGCTGTGAGAAGGGCTCACTTCCTCTGGACAAGGGAAGGAACAACCAGTTTGTTAGCAGTATGCCTCAGGGGGTCAGAGACCTTGGGATATTCCCCTTTTTGCTGGCATACCCTACCTGTGACAGCCAGTACCTGTTTCTTCTTAATACTTGTGGTTATAAGCAAACTGTAGCAATTCATCCCATAAAGTGAGACAATGGGGTGATGCTTCTTATAGAAGGAAATAGAGACAAGGAAAACTGGAAAACTGATTTGTCATACGGTAGTAATTCTGCATCTGCCTTGAATGTTTTGCCTATTATCCAGAGGCTCAATTTGCTAGTTGGTTGAGGTAGTCAACCCTATTGTAGTTTTCTTTGAAACTGCATCTTCTAGGTTACCTTTCCCCCTTGAATGAAGTTAATTCAAAGTTTTTCAAAGTGATTTAATGAAAAGTGAATTTCCAGGGAAAAAAAAAAAAAAGATGGCAGATCATAAATATAAGATACTTTCCATCTGTTCATGGTTCATGACTCAGTGCTACTTGCATACACCTGGATAAAAGATGAATAACCTGGAAATCGTGCCAGAAGAGCTTTTTAGCTGGTTGGGATCAGGCAGACAAGCCGGCCAAGGTCATTTAGAATTCCTGTATAATATCAACTTATTAGAAATTACATTTCAGTAGTGTAACTATAGCCCTGGGAGCTATAATGTGAAGGAGTAAGACTGAGGAAAAAGCTGTAGTGGCTTGAAGCACATACTCATCAAGTGCACTGGAAATGAGAGGTTCTGTTGGTGCTGGAATTGAGATTTAATGTGCTTGGGGTGTTTGTTGGGGCCTTCCCCAACTGTGTATCCGCTGTAGCCAGGCACCAGCCCAGCCCTGTCCTGATATGCTGGGACCAGCATTTATCTGCTAAAAAAAGTGCTTTCATTGATCAATGGAGATAATTCAGTTTGGTTCCACACAGGGATGTTTCTGGGGTTTGGTGTTTGTTCTGAGCACAGGTCCAATTTGGATGATCAGGTGGTGTGAGAAACCTGGGGTCCTCCAGGTGCTCAAATAGATGATGAAGTGCAATAGGAAAGCAAAATAACTGGCTTGTAGGGAAGCATCACTTTCTGCTGGTACCCAGTGAGGTGTAGTTCTGCATTTCATTTCTTTGGAAAGCAGAAGGTAAATCTGTGATGTTTTTATTAGATGGAAAAAGGATTTTGAAAAACACACTAAGACAATTGAGGGAAAACAGTGAAGTCTCCTGTAACTACTGATGCTATAGAGCGCAGCTTTATTTTACTGCTTCACGTGACACACAAGTAATATCCAATAAGAGGCTATAAAAACCTTGCCTTTGGCTGAAAAGAGGTTTCTAAGTAATAATTTTGCAAGGAGTTTACCACCCATTCCAGTAGGTGTTAAAAGAAAAAAGCCATGAGGTTTAAAATTCATTACTTCATATATTTTAGATCTCCTTTAGACTGTTAGGGAATTAGTGCTGGGTTGTGTCTTGCATTACACTTTGCAATCTCTGTACATTGTTCCAGGTTCCAATTACAGCTATCATGTCAGCTCTCAGCCACATCTAGGTTTGCATCCTTTGGCTTGGCTGTGTTCGGGGTGATTGCAGGGCAAGCATTGTCTGTCTCTTCCCAGCTTTCAGAGCATGAAGCCACTAACCTGGGAAATGTCCTTAAAAACATCCCAACCCCCAATGAATTGAGGCTGGTAAGCACTTCTGAGAGGCAGAAAGTTCCCTATTAGTGTCGTGTTAAAGCTTTCCTGGTGCTGTCTTATGGAAAGTCTTGTCTGTCCCTCCACTGGGAAGGAAAATTGCCAGGAGAAATGTAGATTTTAGTGTTTGTAAATAACCGTGCTACTACTACTAACAATGGTCATGACAGAATAATAATAAAAATGATAGTGATGGGAATTAGGGAAAAAAATATAAAGGTATACAGTACAGGGGTACCAAATACAGGCTGCGGGTACCATGGAAATAGCAGGGTTTCAGCTTCCTCTTCTATGCTAAAGCTCTGCAGTATCTCCATTTTTATTACTGTGGTGGCCCTCCTTTTGATGGAAGGTTCAATTCTGTATTCTCTTAAATACACAGCAGTTGGTTTAATGAGAAAGCAATTTCGTAGGTAGGAATCAAGTAACTCAAAGACCTGAAGAAAGTTGTTTCCTCTATATCCATCACATTCCTTAAAGTAACATTCTCAAATCTGGGGATGTCGTTACGAAATCTCAAGGCTGTGGATGCCCCTTCCACCTTGTCTCAGCGATCAGCCCATTCTCTGGTCCTTCCAGTGCATGAATCATGTTTACTTGCGGCGCAGCAGGCAAAGCCAACACAAGCCTGTCTCACACACCTTTTGCGAGACTTCATCTCTGTTTTTGAAGACGAGTGTGTAGCAGGTCCTGTGCTGCATCCCTCCGAAGTGTGGGAAGATGTTATTCTTGCTGGCATACTGTGTGTGGGAGAGTGGGGAAAAAACCACTAGGAAAGCTGAAATGATATTTCAAGCTAACAAATCTTTAAAAAGGCATCTATGATTAAACAGATGCCATTTAAATAATTTAAATTCACTGCATCCCTTAACATAGAAATGGTGAAAATTTGAAAGTGTCATAAGTTTTCTGAGAGTCTGAAAGAAAGGTGCCTTAAAGTGACTTTGGTTTGGTGTGGCTGCTTCTTTCAAGGGTTGAAAAGCAATTAATGGTGTCTGTTGGCAGTCAGTCACTGAGAAGAAGTTACATGATGTAAATTTTAAGAGCTTTTAATTTAGTTCATTGGTTTGCCACTCTTGTGCCTCTCTCTAGAGACAAAAAGGAAAACCACATGGAGGAAAGTGACCTTTTCAGTGTGTTGGAATTTAATTGAAAGAGGTTTTGTACATCTTTATTAATTTTCTAGATGCCATAGTGTTATGATCAAAATCCTGCTAGCCCTGGGATGCAACACCCTGAGCACGTTTGAAGCTATCTTCATGCCTTTGTGGGCTCAGGAGGAGGCTTGGATGTCACATGCATGTTCTGTCCCTGGTCCTCATGACTTCAAGAAAAAAGGGTAGGTGTGCACTACTATAGTTGAAAACTGAGTGTACATTTAATATCATACTTGAAGAGCTTGACTAGCAAAAGAGTTCATTGCTAAATGTTGTTTCTTCTTTCTCTGCAAGATACCTGTTTTAACTCGTAAGTTTTAACAGTGTAATATGAAATTGCTTAAACTATCCCTTCTTCTAGCATCAGCCTTTGCAGTCGATGTCCTATGTGGTACACAGGTTCTTTCTCATTTTCCTGTTTGACACCAGCAAATATACAATTCCCAGTTCATGAGGCAGCAGGCATGGGGGTTTTGGGTTTGTTTCACCAGTTTCTTGGTCCTTGGACTGGGATGGCCCAGTACACGCAGTGCCATCGGTTGCAGCAGAGTGTTGCAGGCTGTGGTTTCTCTGTCATTTGGGAGAATGGCCTCTACAGATGTCCCATGTCTTGTCCTAGGAAATCAGTGAATGAAATCATCTGATCAGTACAGTTTTTGGTAAAGAAAGCTTTTTAAGAGAAGCTGTTAAGTGTTTCTGTATAGAAAATGATAAAAGGAGAGTGCCTTGCTGTTGGCTTTCTATCACTGCCATTTCAGCTCTGTCACAGTAAAAATAAAAGCAGGTTTTCAGCACTGGATCCTAATTTACAGGGCAATAAAATTTCAGGGAAAAGTTTCAGTGTTTCAGACAGTACAAACAACTCAAATACCTTTCTTAGGACACGTCCATTAATCGAAGATTATTTGAAAGGTGGTAAGGAGCAGTGCAGATGGTTACTCTCCAACTAGTGAAACGAAAATCAATGGACATGAAATGCGCTAAAATAGGTGGAAATTTTTCACTCGTGTCACTGCAGAAAGTTTTCAGTGCAGAAGTTTCTAAAGAAACTTTTCATTTAATGCTGAAGTTTTTTCTCTGTAAATGAATTTAGCTTTTGGTAATATCTGTGTTTAACTGTCCCCACGTTTTTTTTCATTAGACAGCTAATGGGAACTCAATGGGAGTACTCTCAAACACTTTTTAGAACAGGTTTAGAGGTTGTGCTCTTCAGCAGTGTGGCTGTGGCTGAGCTCGGGTGGACACAAAGCTTTGTCCAAGAAGCCCTGCAGCCCCACTGGGATGAAAGATGAAGGCATAGCTGCTGAGAGATTTCATTTCTGTCAACTATTGCTGCTGTAGCTTCATGGAGGGTGGAGATGCTTTGCAGGTTAGGGCCACCTCGGAAAGGCTGTGCAGGAAGGAGCAGCCACTTGGGAAGATGTTGTTCATGTACGGATAAAACTCACAAACTCTGCTTGGAGGGATGTGAGCTGTGTGTTTGCCATCTGCTGGAGCTTGCAATCTGCAATTCCTGAGTGATGACCTGGACACAGCAGGGCCAGAACTTGCAGCTGAAGGATTCAGGCCATAGAAACAGTGTCTTACCTTGTGAAGCAGTGCATGGCTGAGCTGAGGGGGCCCTTCAGAGCAGGCAGGATGTGGGGGCCATGATGTAGATGCTCCCCACTGAGTTGGGGTCCAGATAATTTCTGTTTTTTCTTAAGCAGTGCAATAGAAAAAAACCCTGATTAAAACAAATCTGTCTACGTTGTTAATAGCAATGTAGTATGGATTTGCTTTGCAAGGGCACAGATGAGGTCAAAACCCAGTGTAAAATCGTGTAAATATACACAAATACAGATTTTAGTGTGTCAACGATATAATATCCATGAGAGGAATGATCTTAAAATGTAAGCGCTCACAAAACACGTGGGTCCACTTCCCGTGGAGCCTCTGCAGTTTATTATCCATTTTCATGGTACTTCTCCCGTCGAATGGAGGGGTTTGGTTAAAGCAGCATTAGCCATTCATTCTGTGTCAGACAGGCAAGGGTTTCCCACAGCTGTAATGCAAAACTCTTACCGATAATAAAATCAAGCAATAGAGTTTACATATGAGAGGCTGTATTTTGTCTACTGTTACTTTGATCCTTAGATTGAAATCTTATAAATCACAACATCAAAGGTGATTGAAGAGGAACAGAAATAGGGAATCATGCCCCAATTCTCTGGGGCTTGAGCCTCTCCCTGTTTCTCCTGTGGATTGTTTCTGTAATGCTTGCAGAGGTGCTTAGGTAAGAGCCTGAACATTTCCTTGCGGAAATTTGCCTGGGCAGACATGGGTTGGCGACAGAATTTTGCATACCCAGCTTTGAAATTGGTTTTCTGTTCACTGAAGCTGCATAAGAGGATGAATTTCATACAAGAGGCCACCACACTTCCAGAATGTAGTCTCTGACACATTATGTATTCTTTCGGCAAAAAAGTACCCGATGGCAGAGTTGCCTCTCCATCACCATCCCACTGCAACCAGATCTTGCCACGTGGCTGCAGGTCACCAGACATGTGGCATCTCTGATGTCCTGTAGCCCTGGAGACTCCTGCGTGTCCCATGATGTCATCAGGTGGTGGTTGATGACAGCCTCAGTCAGTTTTGGCCTGTTGAGGTAGGCTGTACCTCCAAGCCCAGTTGGACCATTCTGAGTGCCAAGTCTGGCATTGGCCACTGCTGATGCTGCAGGTACTGCTGGAGCTGAGGGAGGCTGGCACAGGACCCCACATGGGCTGGCTGTGGGAATGTGCTTCCTTAGCCAGATAAACCTCCAGATGCATTCATCCACATAATTCGTTTTGTGTTCCCAGAAAGATTAGGCTGTGGTGGAGTGGTTTGTATTAGAGCTGTTCTTCCAACACGTACTCATATTCATCTGGGGAGCGCTTGCAAATGATTGAACATTTTCATCTTTTTCTTGCATTTTCTCACGTGTATTGTAGTAACGTGCATACGGCAGCAGCAAGTGGACTATGACCCAAAAGGGATTTATGGGTTGTGGAACAATGTATCCCTGCTGTAATTTCTTTCTCATCTTCATCTTCGCCTGCTGTATCCTCATCTAACTTCATACTGGGGTATTCTGAAGCACCGCTTCTAGCAGCTCTTCTCCCAGGGAATCCCTCTCCTGGCCTGAGCCCAGCTGCATGCTTTGGAAGGAGCTTCACAGGAGATATTGCTATTAATACAAGTGTAAATCCTTCCTCGTGGGTAGTCAGCATGTCTCTGTTTGTGGGCATGCTATGTGTAATGCTATTTGCTCTGGGTATGCATAAATGCAAAGGAAATGGTGCTTTAGCAAGGAAAGACCAACACAATGTTCCCTTCCCAGCCACGCTGTAAATTGTGTTTTCTCAATTGGATAACATTATGCTAAGCAATGATGAGTTGTGGCATAGGTGTTTGGGATAAATCCCTACCAGTAGTGGGTGACTCTATTTGAGCGGTTAGGAGAACATCTGGATTTAATTTGAGTTTCTTACAGTGTCCACAGAGCAGTGTTCAGTGGCCCCAACTGTTGTGGTCGACCTTGTGTTCCTCTAGCCTGCTCTCTGCAGCACCATCCCAGCACTCCTCGTTGCTCCCAGGGCATGGGCTGCAGTGCCACCAGAAATGCTAATCCAGAGGAGTGCTGCTTCAGACAGAAAGCTGAGTTTATATGATGTGATATTGAATCTCTCCTCAGTTGTTTGTCATTGGGCAGGGAACCATCAGCTGCATGGACCTGGGTGTAGCTGTGACAGCACTGCTCAGTGTTCCTCCTGGTACTTCAAGGGCTTGTTTGCTCCAGTGATGGGATTGGGCCACACTGGCCATTGCGTGAGAGGCAGTGAACACTATTTCCAGATCATTCACGTTCTACTCTGAACCATTTTCTCAACATTTTTCCTTTCCCAGTAGTAATAATTTTAGCTCTGTATCATTTTCTACTGCAGACATCAGTCCTGAGCCACCTTTGTGCACATGCATGTCTCTAGAAAAATGCAGTCTGGTTACGTCTCCCTCCAGCCTCTGTCAGAACCCACCTTTGGCTTCCTCTGATGAGCACAGCACAGCCTCAGGACCAGAGCCTGCCTAGATCTAATATTGTATGGTTTCTGGTTTCTTGTTCTTCTTTCAGTTCCCCAAAGACTGCAAAGGCAAATTGCCTGCTCGTGACGGCTGAGACTGCTGCCTCTCAAGGGGTTTTGTTTTATTTAGGTTTTTTGAGGCAGTCAGCAAGAACAGCTGGTTCTGCACTTAATTCAGTGGATAACAGGATCCGCTTCGTAAACCTGTGAATATTACTGCCTTACTTACTCCTCACATCATTGGGGTGCACGCTGTAAACTGAGAATGCAGTTGGTACGTGTGGTTCATCCTTGGGGCATTCCCTTGAAGATCTGGCAGATGACCTGCTAGCATTTGCAATGGGAAAATGGTTGGATTTGTGCTTGTTTTTAACTTCATTTGCAGAGACGACGGTAATAACTTGTGACTGCCTTCCTGCAAAATGACACATTGCGAAGAGGACAGACAGTAACTTGTTTTAAAATGCAAAACAGCAATCTTTCTGCAGTCCAACAAAATGATTAGCTATCTTGGCTTACATTGAATAATTGCAGGCTTTCCTTCACACTCCCATCTCTGTATTCGCCTACTGAATATCAGCTGATACAACTTTACTATCATGACACTTTTTTTCTTGATGCGCAATTAGAATTATAGCACCTTTTATGTTATCCCCTGAAAAGCATCCAATATAATTAAAAAGCCAGACTTCCTTTGAAATAACAAAATTCTGGCTCTTCATCGTGGCAAGTAATAGTGTTACAGAATGAATTGTTTCTGAGGCAAATTATGCTGGCAGGTTGGGCTGTACATCAGGCTGTAGAAGTAGGACACATTACTTATTTGTTGTCAGTTTTCCCTTTGTGTCTCATGCAGATTCTTCTTGCATTTCCAGCACTGGAGAGGGAAACCTTGATTTGGGAAACTGCGTTTCAATAAAAAGAAAACACTTTGTGATCTGTTGGCGTAAGGCTGTCGCCTCTCTCCTTGAGTCTCTCCATTGCTTTTGACATGAATTCAGGCCGGGAAATTGATTAATTATTGTTAAGGATGACAAATGCAGCCCATATAATCCTGCAGTGACATGTGGAGGCAGCTTCCTCCTGCTGGGATATAGCACTGGGCTAGCAATAAATGAAATTAGTTGAGTCCCATAGTTCATCATTATTCCTAACTTGTCAGAGTTGAAAGATTTTGTCATAGTCCTGCAAAATGTGATGTTATACAGGTGAGTCAGCTTCTACTTAAAGATAAAATCATGTTTCTGTTCCTTGATGTTTCTGGGGGGGGAAGTCAGGTGACGCAGAATCCCAAAGATGGATGAAGACAATCTAATTAAAAATGAATAAAAATATTTGGTGGCGATGAAGGCAGTGTTTGAATTTGTGAGGGCTGGCGTGAAAGCAGCCTTGTGGCAGGCTTTTGGCTGTCCAGCATTGGCAGTTGGCATTGGGGCATGCCTTGGGTGTCATTTTACAGCTTCTGTCTGTATGTCAAAGTCTTAGTGAAGTAAGTTCCAGATCCAATATGAAGTCCCAAAAGTCTTTATCTCTAATAAGGCAGCATTTAATAGGTGGTTCCACACTAATTGGGATTTTCATGTTTCTACCCTATTTTTACAACCTTTTAAAAATCTTTCTTTAGTCTTAAAACAGGAACATGTTATCACCATTAATGTAAAACACCAATAAGAATATGTAATATGTTTCTCCTGGTGACTTGCACACCATGTTTTACAAGGTACAGACTCAGAAAACAGGAAAACCCAGTGCAAAGAAGGGCATGAAACTTTCCTCAAGGTTGCTGTGAAGAGCACACTCCTCATGTCAAGCTGTTGCCTGCCCTGAACGCAGCCCAGGCAAGCAGCCCTCTGGCACACAGCGGGTTACCTGTGCTCACTACAGACAAATAGCTTAGAGAGCAAGCTTAAAGCTGTTGACCTTCAGGGCACAGTGGAAGGCTGCTATAGGCACTTCTCTGTTGTTGTAGGGGAGCGCATCATAAGTGTTGGCATAAGAAGTGGGAGGATAGATGTTAGTATTTTTCGTTCTTCCCTGGAGTGCTGCTGTTTGGGTTTTGAAGGGCAGCACACACCGTGCTGGAGGTGGGTGTTGCTGGAATCCGTTCAGGATGATTTGGCATCCTTATATCCACCTTATCTGGGAATCAAAACAAATGAAAAGAGAATTGGGGCACCATTCAGCCACTGGATTATTTCTTTTTTCTTTTCATACATAGAACTAAATTCTACCTTCCTCAACTGGCATAATGGATATAAATAAATCACAGTGTATTTATGCTCTGATATTGGCCCAGTATCTTTTGTCTGATACAGATACTTACGTTTTTTTTTCAATGATGTGATAAAGGAGAAACTGACCTTGGTCTCTGCCTTCCAACATGCTTTTCATTCAGGCTATTTGTTAGAGCTGTAAGGGGAAAGTTTTGGGTGGTGTTGATGAAATATATTTTGCTGCAGTATTAGCTGGCTGATATTTTAAATTTTCTTAGTCCATTGTACTGCTAAGCAACATTTTAATGGATTGTAAGTTTCCTTTTTTATGTGGGTGCCTGGAGAGCATGTACAGCCTTCATAATATGCTTTAAATCTAAATAAAAAGTTAAGTATATAGCACTCTTAAGTCTTCATAACACTTAAATAGATTATTTAATCACCCTTCATGAGCTAGGCTAGCAATTACTGCCTCCTTGTTACTGAAGGGGGAAATGATGTATCAGGAGACTGGGTGACTTGCTTTGGTCAGAAGAAATGTCACTGGAGCAGGAGAGTTCCCACTCATGCTGGTCTCAGGTGACAGAATCTCTGAAGCTTTAATCATTCCAGTTTTGCATTAGACCTCACTGTTGGTTTGTGCCAACACTGGTCCCCGTTTGCCTACTCAGGGATTAGACTGTAAGTGCATAACGTAGCATCACGCAGGGGCCGGGTTTGCAGTAGGTAAGAACCACAGTCACAGGTCTGCACTGATTCTCTTCATCCCAGGATCTGACTCAGCATTTGCAAGTTCTGTCAGCATAAATTAACTGCTAATTTATCATCTAGTCAGGTAAGTCCTGAATAGGTTTGGAAATCCAGTTCACATCATGCATATTTTCTGTCTTATTCATATAAAATACTCAGCAGTCCTCCATACCAATCACTGCAGTTACCCAGGCAGGGTTATTTAATAATCTCATAAAAAAAATGGAAACAGATACTTAATGAATCACACTGTGCTCAGATTAAATGATCAGGAATTCCTAGTTAATCACCAGAAAGGAAACTAATTAAATTACCATTCAGCTTTTATGGGGGCCTTGGGATGGTAAGATAAAGTAAGTCCCTTCAATCACTTTTTTCATTAGATGGGACAGGTGTATTCAAGGTTAGTGAAGATAAATGAAATGTTCTTTGCTTGCTCTTGAAATTATAGCATTTAAATATGTTTTATGCTTCATCTCTTAATACTAAACCTAAGGAATACTGGTAAGAATAAAGCATGGCAGGGAAACCTTGACAAACAGGCACACAGAAAAAAGGCAAAAATTGTGGAATGCATGAATCAAGATTTAAAAGATTTACATTTAATAATTAAATTTCTAATTGGACTTTGCCTTAAGGAATATGGTAGATAATTAATACTGGAAAGTGAGACACACCTTGAGCAACCTGATCTAGTGGAAGGTGTTCGTGCCCATGGCAAGGGGGTTTGAACTAGATGGTCTTTCTGGTCCCTTGCAGCCCAAACCATTATGTGATGCTATGATAATTCCTGTGTTGACTCATTGGTAGTACAGTGAATAGCTGTGCTTTGGACACTCTGTGTGGTTAAATGTGGTGTGTGGATATCCTGGTGACTCCAGAGGCCGTGAAACATTTTTGACAGCAAAAGGGGAAAAAATAGTGCCTATTTTGATGAAAGTATAGGATATTAGTAGCAAAAGAGCAGGTTCTTTTATTGGCAGCTCTGTGTCCTTTGGAAACATCATTGTTGCTCTGTGGTGACAGAGCTTCAGCAGGTAGGTCACGTCCTGGTGTGCGGGAAGTGCCTCTGCTTCCCACTGGAGCTGTCGGTGTTCAGGTTCTCATCCAGCAGGTACTGCTTGTCTCTGACTTTTCTGTCTTTCTCTTTATTTCATCCCTGTCAGTTATTTTAGTGTTGAAGGAGAGGTTCTGTCAGGGGTTCTAAATTTAGTATATTGGGTGCCAGTGGCAGCAGCTCCTGCTGAGCCGTGGGAAGGCAGAGGAGGTGCTCCATCTTTCCTGGCCCCTCCTGCACCACCTCTTGTCCCTGGGGTGCGGGGCCGTGCTGGCCATGTGCTCAGCACCCCTCCAGGCCTCTCAGCTGGTTTGACAGTGTAGCTCTGCTGTAGCACGGAGGCATTTTCCCTTAGTTTGAGCTGTAGCTACTCATCACCATGACATTTTTGAGAGGTAGCACTGCAATTTTATGGATGGAAACAAAGATGTTCTAACCCCAGGAGGTGCTCACAAAATGGAAGGGAAATCTCACAGTGCTTCAAAGCCAGAAGTAAATACAATTCTGAAATACATAACAGCCCCTATAGAGAAGAGAGAGTAATAAATCTTATTTTAAGCATAGGTCTAAATATCTTGGCATTCCTTTTCTTATTTAAGAGTAAAAAGAAGCAAACCATTACAGGCTCAGAAAAGGAACAAAAGATGCTAGTGACATCCCTTTAGCTCACTGAAAAGGAGGATTTTCAGAATAAAGAAATCAGTGAAATAATTTCACATTTTTCTTATCTTTTTAACATCCATACCCAAGGTTTCCGACACCCTGAACTCACTTGAAAAGCAAAGCAAACACATCTGCAGGAGTTCAAAGCGGGTGGCATTAAAGTCAGAATAATCTAAATATGAAATCTGGGATCTTTTCACTCACTCTGAGGTTTTACACTAATGGGAATACTGGAAAGACTTAAGATCACTTAGATTTCTTATTAAATTGGTGCAGCTTTACTTACAAGAATAGTAAATGCCCTTTTGCAATGAATGATCAACAGTAACAAGATTTGCTTCACAGAGCCTTGAAGTGTGGCTGGTTTTCTTTCTAGTAATACTGGTAATTATGTTTACTTTGCCACTTGGGGTCATCATTGAAATAATTAGTACATTTCCAGATACTTTGATACATCTAAACATTTTCTTTAAAAGCCTGAGAATACAAACACAGAAGGAAGAAGTGTAGTTATATTGGTTTTCAACTTACAGATTTTTAGGTCGGTATCAACACTGGGAGGGGAGGTGGCATGTAGTGTAGTTTTGAAGTGGATCCATGCTGAATTACAGAGCAAATTACTGTCTGATTTTCTTAACGTAGTGAGAAAAGACTTGGAGGCAAACTCTGGAGTAAGACTGTGGGCTCGAGCCTTCCTCACCTCCAAGGCCTCTTTTCCAGCTTGCACTTGCTCCTAAGCATCAGTACATAGGAATGGTTCGAGGTGTTTAACCAGACGGTTTAATGCCGTCTTGCACAACTGTTATTCCTAGGGAGGTTTCTGTTGTATAGGGGCGATGCCCAGAAGCTACAGCTTGGCTCACTGTTTCCTCTGGAGGTGATTTCTCTTTTTGTCTGCCTGGGATGGATTTTGAAGGTTTGTTCCATGTGTTTTTTACCAGAGCAAAGTAATATGGATTTTGAAAAAGAAGCTGTGACTGCCCCATCCCTGGAGTGTTCAAGGCCAGGTTGGACGGGGCTTGGAGAAACCTGCCCTAGCGGGCATTGGAACTGGATGAGCTTTAAGGTCCCTTCCAACCCAAACCATTCCATGATAATTATCACATTCTGCCTGTGGAGTTTGGGTGAGCCCATTGTCTTGGTAACTAAGAACTGAACATAGTTTTGGGGGATGAGTGAAATGTGAAAATCATAGAATCATAGAATAGTTAGAGTTGGAAAGGACCTCAAGATCATCTAGTTCCAACCCCCCTGCCATGGGCAG
>JAOEHY010013468.1:0-12857 GCA_025447955.1 Psilopsiagon aurifrons | reverse complement strand
CCCTCGACCTGCTGGTCACACTCCTTTTGATGCAGCCCAGGATGTGGTTGGCTTTCTGGGCTGCAAGAGCACACTGCCAGCTCATGTTAAGTTTCTCATCTAAAGTCCATTAAGCCAGCTTTGCATCCACTTCTTGCAGTGAGGAGAAACTCTTTCTGCATGCGCTTTTCAATATCTCACATTATAAAATAGCATTTGTGGAGCCTGTCTTCCACAATCACTTGCTTTAATGATGTGGTTTGTATCCATAGTTTTCAATCATCTTCAGTGGTAATGAGCAGGGAGCAATTAGCAATAAGTTAGCTCAGCAGTTTAGGGGAGAAGGACCTTCTACCCTTGGGGAGGATGCTGTACCCTTGTTTAACAGAGACTGTCAGATTCTGCTTTGAAAATTCCCAAGGACATTGTGGCTCTCACGATTTACCGAGAGGATGCCATCCTGGTAGCTGCACATTGTAATGCTCCCACAGATGCTCAGCCCCTGGGAAGGTTTGTGGCCAACAACTGTCCCCACTGATGAGCTGAAGCTGCAGGCTGATAGCACTGATGGGAGATGGTCAAAACCACACCTGGGGTAGGAGGTACAGCTGTGGAGCTGTCTTAACCCCTTCCTGAGCTGCTTGGAGTGCAGGGGTCTGTGGTGGCTGTGTGAGTACCCAGCTCCCAAGCTGTCTTCCACCTTCTTCTCCAGGCTGGGTGCCTGACCAGTTGACATACCTGTAAATCTTCCTTGCTTAAGGGCACTGACACATAGGGATTCTGTGCATTGTGCACGTGTGCTAAATAAATTGATTCCTGCATCTCTGACATTATACCAAGGAGTTATGAGCAGAATACAGCCACATTGAAACATAGGAAATAAGGAGAGATATTCCAGTTGGTGATCCCTCTGTGGTTCTGCCAGCAGTGGGCTTGTCTGAGGACACAAAATCTCATTAGTTACTCATGGCTTACCGAAGCAAAATTTTGCTTCATGATCTAATTTCTCACATGGTTGATGTGTGCCCTGTATTGCTGAGGGAGGTCTGGCTTCACTTAATTTCAGTGGAGAATGGTAGCAATCGACGTTAAAGCATCCATGATGAGTAGAATGGCTTTTTGCTAGCTTAATATGTTCTTCATTCCATAGTAGTGGTAGTTCATTATGGCAGCTCACAAAGGACTGAAAGTGAGGACTTCTGTATTATTGGTACTGTGGTTGTGCCAGAACCATAATCGTAGTCCAGAGACACACTGTTAAAATCATGAAACAAAATCATGTCAATAGAGTTAAAAAAAATAGCTTGGTCTGATGGAATTTCTGTAGTGGAGAAGAAGAAACAACAACTAATACCCAGGAACAAGCCCAAAGGGGTGAAAGTAACAGATCTACATCCCAGCAGGCCTTAAAACAGACTTCTTCAAATTAACCTTCTAATCTGCATTGCAGCTTTCATGTTTAATATTAGCTGGGGCTAAGGGGGCACAGAGGCTTCAACTTCTAATCCAAAATAATCTCTTATGTTCAGTGTGATCTTACTCCTAGTTACTGACTTCAGAGCCAGGCTTGCTTGAGTTCATTGCAGGATAGCTAAATGCCTGGTGATTTTGTGTTTGTGTTCCACTGTAGCTCAAGGCAATGGCTTGAGTTTTAGGCTTTTGATCATGTACTGATTATTTTGTCATTATTTTGTGGATCTTCCGGCATCCTGCTGGGAGGCCTGATTAGACTAATTAAGATCTGCAGAATGAAAAGTGTGCAGGTACCAGAAGTGTCCAGAGAAATGATACTGTAAGGTGGTGATGATGACAATGCCACTGTTAAAAGTTATAGTTCATTATTTTTGTTTGAAGGCGTCAAGTCAGATCTTGGGGAAAAAATAATCCTGCAAAACTGCACTCTTAGGAAGTGGTCTGTAGGTGCATTCTTCAAAGTGGTAGTGCCATATTAAGTTTCATTAGTTATATAGGTGTAGGTGAGAATATTTGTACATTTTAGGCAAATATCTGTGAAGGCAACTTATCCTTGTTGAGATTTTGTCATGTAAATTTTACCACTCCACAGGATGAAAGAAAACTCAGGCCAGCAATTCTCTCAGCCTAGTATAAAGGTTAAAGTAAAGCTTGATGTTGCATGTTCAAGGGAAGAAGTGATCTGGTGAGGCACCAAGATGAGACATATCTGTCCCTGGAATATGAGCAAATGGTTGTCCTGAACCTTCTCTAGGTGAGATAGGAATGTTTATATGAGGAGGGGAGATGGCTGTTGGTGTCTCACCTACATGTAGGTAAGTCGTGTTTCATTGGCACTGTGAAAACAAACCTGGAAGTGGTCAGTGCCTAAAGAACTGCAGCCTAAATAGGCAAGGCAGACCTTTTAGAGAGGAAAAAGAGATTAAGACTTTAATCCTTCGATAGTTTTCAGAGGTGTTTTATGCAGTGCTCAATTCCTTAGGTCTGTTCACAGACTCCAAGTATAAGGAAAAGACTTTACTGGGCCAGGCTGTGAGTTGATTCAAGATCATGGAGACCCTAAAAGTGAATGTAAATGTTCTGAGATCATGCAGCGTCTTAATAAAGCCATTAGTCCTGGCTGACACTTGACGTGGCAATCTTCCAGAAGGTAGCAGGTAAAGGTGATCTTATGGAAACTCCGTCTGAAAAAGACATGATAGAAAAGAGAATACCTTGGGTACATATTGTCAGATAGATTTCAATCTGTATCAATTTATATTAAAGTGATACAGGTATTAGAAAAATATAGTCACAATTGTAGGAGCAGTCCTCACTGCTGCACTCATATTTTTATGTCTTTTCTTTAGTGACTTCAAAGTGATTCTGAGACAGGTGTTACAGAGAGTGAGGTCTTCTGAAGTCTTTGGCAAGCTAACAATTACAAAAATAAAGGACATGTAGGTTTTGGGAGCTGTCAAAAGAATGATGATTTTCCCTGTGCCTGAATCCATCATTGCCCTTGTCAGTTTACTTCATGTTATTGCGGGGAGGTGATGTTGATGCAAACCATCACTGGTGACTTCTTGGGATGAGCAAGGACTTTGCTGTTTCTTTGTTCTTTGTGACTGTGAAAGCAAGGGTTGAAGTCTGAATGTAAAGTTTCTATTGCTTCTTCCTCCTGCTCAAGAAGTGGAAGCAAAACTACAAGTAAGAGACTGGGAGAACTGGGAGAATGTGTAAAAATGACTCCTGGAGAACTCTTCTCAAAACAGATGCAGTGGACATGACTTGGGCTGATCATATTTAAAATACAATAGACTAGAATAGTTCAGTTGGAAGGGACCTACAACTATAATCTAGTCCAGCTGCAACTGTGCAGACCTTGTTATCTTTATTTTGGGAATTAACAAAATGGCCTTGAAGGACTTTTCTCTCCAAAAATGTTCTCCCCACTTCCTCTGCCCCATAAAGTTTTCAGATCTTTTACTTTAAAACCTGGAGACCAGAAGTTATCTAAAAACCCACATTTTGAACAGAATTGCCTTGGGCTTCCCCCCCTCCACCTGTTCTCAGAGTTGCTGGGGAGAGGGAATGCTCTGGGCAGTTAAGGGTTGCAGAATGCTGTTTGGAAATGCAGGGTTTTCCCTTGGGTTGCTACTGCCAGTGCTTTCAATACAGAAAAAGAACGATCTTAAACAGTCGTGTGCTAGAAGTGCCTCATTTTATTGTATTTCCCATTCAGAAAATACATTTGCAGGGGAGTGAAAATGTTTAGGAGTCAAATTGTCCAAACACAAGCCAGCTGAATTGTGTTTAATTCAAAAGAATGGAAGCAGCAAGCTTTCCTTACATCCTGTGCTGCTACTACTGCTGTCACTTCTATAATAGGGAAAAAAAATTAGCACATTGAAATTCCAATTGAATTGCCAAAATACTCTTTCAGCAGATCACTTCTATGTGAAGGATAACTGGAAATTGCTCTGCTGGCAATTGATTTGCAGTCAGACTCCGATTTGGATGAAGAGGGAGATGCCCAAGAGGGAATTTGAATGGTTGTTATGTATTACAGAGCACACAGGTATTAAGTGTGCTATGCGACCCCTTCAGAGAGTGTTTTATAAGGAGATCCTGGTTTGAGTGACCCGTTAAGTAGTTTCCTAATGGGCACAGTTCTGAGGTGGCTTAATTATGTCAATATGCATCACTGGAGAGTTTGGTCTCCAACATGAGACAGCATCGTCTGCACTGGAAGTAGTGTGCAACAGGGTCTGTAAATCATGAGAGTGTCCAGGGACATGAGTAAATGCTGTTAGACCAAGCTCATGATAATTGTAATTTCAATTCAGAAGGCTTGCCTAGAAGAGATCATTATATTTCAACAAATCAGACTCTCAAATCCAGTTCCTAAAACTCACGCTTCTTTCTTTGTTATCTGGAGCATAGTTTAAAACAAAATTTCATTAAGATGAGTTTGAAAAAAGCCTTTTCTTTGCATATACAATGGTAGATTGTCCACAGACCTGCTGCAATGTGACTCTTCTTGTGTTTGTTTTTTGTTTTATTAAGAAAAGATGCTTTCTGTAGGTTTGGGTTCTGATGTCACTCTTTGCAGGAGATTAATTTTTGTTTCACTGAAATTTTTCCTGTCACACCAAACCCTGTTTTACAAGTTTTGAATAAGCCATCCATGTCTAAAATACACTTAAAATCCAGCCTCCTTGTCTGACTCATGGTGCTTCAGAAATGTCACCTCCCTGCGCAGTGGTACCCAGCTGTGCAGTCTCGCTGTGGCTGTGTCTGCCCGGCTTTCCTCGCTCCATCTCTGCTCATTTGCCAGACCCTTGGTGGGCTCTTCAGGCTACATCCCTGTGCTGTGGGTAAAGGCACCCAGCTTGAGGAGGAAAGGAACTCCCTGCCATGGCTGAGGCTAAGAGAGCTTCACCGCAATACACCTGTCTCTGCAGGGAGAACTAATTCCTTCATGGCTTAATGATCTTTTAATGACTCAAACGGTTTCAGTAAATGAATACATTACAGAGATCATGTTTGAGAAATAGCAGTAAAGCATAATGGAGTTCAGTTTATTAGTTTCATAAATGTCACCTCGTTATTAACAGCGCAGGTAAAGGTAGTTTTACAAAGGGTTGCATTATCATCTGGTGTGTGTGATACTGCATGTTCTGAGCACTATGTTTAGAAACACTAATTCTAATCTAATGTACTCTTACATTGTTTACTATGAGGGTGCTGAGGTGCTGGCACAGGGTGCCCAGAGAAGCTGTGGCTGCCCCGTCCCTCGCAGTGTTCAAGGCCAGGTTGGAACGGGGCTTGAAGCAACCTGGTCTGGTGGAAGGTGCCCCTGCCCAAGGCATCGCATTGGAACTGGATGAGCTTTAAGGTACCTTCCAACCCAAACCAGTCTGATTCTATGATTACTGTGCAGTACTTCACACGAGCCAGTACAGTGCAACTGCTTTCCCAGCTGCAGTCTGTAGAGAGCTTGCTGGTGTATCTGGCAAAATGGGCTCCTGCTCCAGCTCGTTCATTTGCTGAGGGCAGTTAAAGCCTGTGGCATGTCCTTATGTTGTCATGTACACTGTGAAGCATTGCTGTAATTACACAGGGAAGCAATGTGACCATTCCCTGGATAGGAAGCTGGGTGGCATTCAAACACCCACTGCTCAGGGAAGGAGGGTTGTAGGTTCTTGTGACATTAACTGTTCTACCTGCAGAATCTGCACTTGAATGTGTTGGTTTGTAGGTGTCTTGAACACAATTATCATAAGCACGAGTAAATCTGAAAATGATTGCTTATTGAGAACCCTGTGTGCAATACAGCACTGATGTGTGAGGAAGCCGTGTGAGGAGATGACTTGGGTATGTGCAGTTTGAGCTGGCCTTGCCAGTGCTATGCCTTTAAAGAGGTATAGCCATCAGTGGAGATCAGCTTTCTGATCTGATGGCTTTTCTGGGCTTCTAAATCTTGCAGCTCTGCCAGAGTATTCCCAAAGTGGGGGATCCTGCAGTAGCCATGTCCTGGGGAGGTGAAGGTTGCAAGTGGTTGTGCTGTACTCCAGGTAAAGCATTACTTCACTCTGCTGCACCAGAAAGATATTCAAGGGCCAGAAAGACATGGCCCTTGTTTCACCCTTGCTCCTCTGAAGTGGCTGGTGGTGCTGGAGGTATTAACCTGCCTTTGAGCAGCCACGGTTGTGCAAAATGCATCTGTAAATGCTCTTCTCCTTGCTCTCAGTGAAGACCTCTTTGCAGCTTTTCCTATGAGAGGCACACTTGAAATATTACAAGTCATTAAATTAATTAGCTAATATCTAAAAAGTGCTTTGAAGAGGAAAAACATTAAATAAATAGCAAGTAGTGTTAATATTATTTTTAATAAATGTAAGAGCACATTCCATGTGTGATGAAGTATGATTCACTGTGTATCGTTTTCCCATGCCCCTTGACAACAGAAGAATGAAGAGCCTTTCTGATGATTTTCAGAATTAGTCTTCAGGCACTGTAAAGAGCTCAGACTTCTATTTCCCTCAAAAATAGGTTAAAAATTGTATTCAAGTATTTTTATATTTTATACTTGAGGAACATGGAGGGCAACATGACAATAATCAGCACCATATAATAAACCTTTCCCTCAGATACATAGTAGGGTTGGAGAAGCATTTCTAACGAACCACTCTGGTTCTGCATTGAAATTCTATCACACTCCTTTGGAATAAGATACAAAGGTGGATAAAGAGATCTGGATCACAGTGATAAGCTCCTGAAGTGAAGACCAGGCACAATAGAGTGAAAAGCAGAAGTGTTATGTAAGTACATTATTTTAATTGAAAAGCAAAATGTCTTTACATTTCTTGGGAACAGATTGTGTCATGGACTGTAAGGGAATACAGAAAGTGAGGGCTTGGCATCATCTCTGTGTATAGACTATCTCACCTTATTGATGTCATTAGGATTTTTTCAGTATGGATTTCAGCATTTCAATTAAACTGAGGACTGCTGTTTCTTCATTGGCCGTCTTTGACTCAAAAGACAGCCCCAGGATGCACTTGTTAATCCCCGCTCCGCATGTTTTTTGAAGAGACGTTGCAGACAGTCGGTAGCTCAGTCTTTGGAAGATCTGCTGGAATCAGAGATCTTCCAAAAAGCTGTTTTGCTGGTGCTAAGCGGCCTCTGTCAGCCCTGGCTTGGCTCCTCTTCACTGCATGTTGGTTGCAGCAACATCTGCACTGGCACAGTGCTGGAGCAGAGCATCTCCCATCCATCATTCCCAGTGTCATTGTGCCCCGTGTCTTGCAGCACAGAGAACAGTCCCTTGCTGAGTTAAAGAAGTTTTTCATAGCAGTATCTTTCCTGAAGCCAAACAGGCACAGAAGGCCACATGGGGAGTGCTCGTGTCCCTCATGGATGCTGCTGGAAGGATGAAGCACTTTTCTTGCCCAAAGCACAGAAGAAATCACAGCCTGGTCTGACTCATGAAAATCTCTGATGTATTCACCATTTTTCTGGCAACAAACCATGGAGCACTTTATGTAGCACACGTGATCATTTTATTCAGTGAAATATGATCTGCTGTGTATGTAAATAAGGCAATAAGTGAGAAGAGGGTTTGTGTTTGATTTTTAGTCACTGGAATAATTTTCCCAAGGCAGCTATCAAGGTAACCTGTGCTTTCTGGCTTAATAATTTCTAAAAAATAATAGTTTTGGGTTTTCTGCTTGGTTTTTTTCTCCTCTTTTTTTTTTTTTTTTTTCCATAGAAACCCCCAACTATAAAACATTAAAAAAATATCTACTTATCAGACAATGACTTGAAATTTTGAAGAAATATTTTTCTCTCCAAATTTCATCTTTCAGAAGAGATATGTCAATGCTTTTGTGGGAGAATGAGGGAATTTCTCAAAACCTTTCCTGTAAGTGTAGGCATGGCTTGGTCTCAGTATCATTGTGGGCCTGAGTACCACACCATGGATTTTGTCATGCTGATCACCCTTCTTGTAGCCATCTTTGGCTTTGCCCTCTAAGATTGTTTCTGAATCTCTTTTCAGAAACAGCAATTGCAAACAAATGCTACGAGGATAAGTCCATCTGGGGAGATGGAGGCAATGCAGCTAGTGGAGGGCTGGGGTCCTCCATCCTGTTTCTCTGGTGAGCCCCTGTTTTGCTGACACTCAGGAGCTGGTCAACTTCATTACTGCTGAATAAACCTGTCTGAGCCAAGACATACTAGCAACTTTGTGGTTAATTTGCCATTCTTTGTGATCACTCACTCAAATAACCTTGTGTGGCACCTTCTGGGGAACCAAAGCTCAGTTGGAGGTCGTCCTTCCAAAATCCAGGCATTTCAAGAATTGTCAGGAGTGGAAGAATCAAATCAGTGTCTCAAACTGTTGCAGGCAGCACCAAAGGTTACAGTTGTTTCAAATAATGCTGTATTATGCCCCATAAATTCAGTAAGGTGACCCAAGAGTGTTCATTAGAATTTATTTTAGCCACACTTATTGTCACTTAACAGACTAAACAAGAACTGATGGCTCTTCAAGCAGTAAGAGTAAATTATAGTTATGGTGAACACAAATGCCTCATTACATCCAGTCAAGGTCTATTTCCCCGTTACAACGATAACTGTAGGAGAGCATTGTTTTTAATTTATGAATAAGGATGCACAGGAATCTTCGCTTTCCTATTTGCATAAACACGATAGATAATCAATCTTCTGTAAGTAACCAGAGTAGCATTTAAAATGTACAGACTCCTTCCAGAAGACATTCCAAAATGCCTATGGGTTATCTGTATCATAGGGTGTTTTAATGATAATCTGCTGCATAGATGAGTACAAACAGCAGGAAAATAGACAACTTCTTTTTTTCTTAAGTCTGATTTTCTGAGATATCATTCTTTCAGGGAAAACTGATGCGTGGACTTTTATTTCCTGAAGAATTGGGGTGAATGTTATGTCAGTGTAATAGGAACCGCTAAGGTAGCAAAATATGATGAATTTTTATTGCAGTATTACTCATCTCATCTCTATGTGAAACGTTCTTAGGACTTAAATAATCTTCTAGACTAATGTTGCAGTATAAATAACGGAGCAATGGAGAAAAACAGAACTTGTAGAATTGGTCCTGCTTGATAAGCATCTTTTGGTTTTAATAGTTTACAGCATTCTTGATGTATTACCTACCTATATTCTGTTTAACAGCCATATGACCTACACAGACATTTTTATGCTTTGTAGACAAAACAGAGGGAAGTGCAGGCTGAATGGGGGGAGAGGATAAATGCAAATAAAGCAGCAAAGGCTGATACAAAAGACCCTTTTTTTGTTTCATTCTTCTCAAAAAGGCTGATGGTGTTTTTTAGAGATATTTAATTAACAAGCAGGCAAGCATGTGGATCAGCATAGAAAAGGAACAAATTAAAGACTATTTAGATGCTGTAAATATTTTGAGATCAGTAACCATTCCGTAATTTTTTACAGAAATGGGCAACTTCGGACAAACCCCTTATTTCTCAAGCTGTTGCATGAGCCAGAAAGAAAATGAATGCTGTTTTCAGAGCTCATAGCCAGGCTTCTATGTTCCTGAGAAGGCAGGGAGAAGATATTTGCCTGTACTTTGAACGTATTTGACCTTAACCTCCTTGAGCAATAACAGAAACAAACTCCAAGATTTAAAAACAGAAATCACACTTGCAGACGCTGACTGTGTTTCAGGAAGAAACTATGTTTTGCAATAGTTTCATTTTTTTTCCCCATTTTCCCCTAAAGGTTTGTATTTTTCTGTTTAGACCTTTACCTTGATCCCGTCCACATTGCAACTTATTTTATTGTTGCTGCAAGAGATAAATTCTGGATACTGCCCACATGAAATATCTGATATTACTTTTTGATTCCTTCACCATGGCATGGTTGTTCTTTGACCTTTCTAGGACATTCAAGATTAGAAGCTCACTGTATCTTTCAGGGCATAGATATTTTTTGAGATGAGTTAACGTCCAAGTGTTACACTGAGATGATCTTTTAACATGGAGACTCTTGCCTCTATCTCATGCGTCAGAAAGTAATAAAGCATGGAGTTCATAATAAATAAAATGGAAAAAGCATAACTAAAATGTAGAAGTAAATAATATAAATAATATGAATTCAGCAGGGCTTGGTGATCTACTGCCAGTCCGTAGATTTGGTCCTTTTCTCATAAAAGATTTTGGCAGTAAAAAGTTAGGAGTTCTTGTCACCTCTTTGGGTAAAAAATTGACTTCTGGAGTTTTGTGGTTCCAGTTTTAATATGTAGTTTTACAAGTTAAAGTATTTTCTCAGAGTAATGACATCAATGAATAGTAGCCTATAGATTCCATTTGCAAGGAGTTGCTCATGTATTTTATCTCAAAAGTTCTCAAAATTGTTTTTATTTTGGAACCCAATTCTTCAGAGTTTTACAGATCTGCTGTGTTTATTCTGGAGAGTGATGGTGCCGTTCAGACTGGCGCCATTGGCATGCCAATTTCTTGTTACGTCTTTTGGTAACTAAAAAGTTTAAAAAAAGTCCTGGGTGTAGAGGAAAAATGTTGTAAAAAGGCATTTACAACTTGTCCAGCCTCTTCATGGTAGTATTCCTGACATTTGCCTCTGTACTTGACAGAACCCTTCCTCACTGCCCTGTCCCCTTGTAGCTCAGACAGTGTCTCTGTGCACACCGTGGCTGATCATCTTTATAAGTTTTCCTATGCGTAATAAAAAACCCAGTGAAACTGAGAACAGAATGTGAGAGTCTTTTCCAACCTAAACCATTCTATGATTCTGTCAATTAATGAAAGCAATCCGTAGCCATGGGGGTGGGGTGGGGAAGAGAAAATACATGGAAATGCTTTAATTTACTTGTTCTACTTGCCAGCTACATTAGTGTTATGTGCAGTCACACAATATGCAAAATTAACATGCAGATGTCACTTTTTCCAGAAAATAATGCCCTGGCAATGTATTTTCTGACAAGAAAAAATTCAGTTCATTGGCATTTAAGGGTCTGAGGGAAGATTCACAAACCACAATTTTTATGCCAAAGCCCCCCCAGTTTGGTACTGTTGGTAAAGTAAGACTGAATTGCTGTATTTCTATCTGGGAATGAAATGAATGCAAATGATTATTTTGCTTTTCTTAATAACTGCAAATAATTCCAATTAATTCAGACTATCATAATTCACCCTGCTTCATGCAGGAGCCTTCAGACACTGCAGGATGCATTACACGCCAGAGCTTTCAGCCTAGTATTGATTGATTCTTTGCAGTGGACCTTAAAAATCCATTAAGGAAGAAGTTAGAAGATGTGAATTAGTTCTAAATCCTTTGTTGGTATGTGCAGCTGAAGAAAGCCTTTTCAAAACCATTAATCATAACTCAAAATAGACTCCTAACTTTCAAATAAACTTTGGAGTAAATTGGAGGACAAACCCAGGTCGGATATTTAGATTCACTATCCCAAAGCACACTAAGAGTTTTCTCAAGTGTTTTATTGAATGCATTTTCAATGTTTTTCAATTTACATTGTTCTGATAACAATGCATTGAGATGCAGCTATCTGTGCCAAAATTGAAATAGATGATTGCTGTTCAATAGATAAGATATGTAACCAGTTTGGAGGCATCTGGAAAGGAAAAACAATAAAGCTTGCTGTCTCCTCCCAGGTAACACCATTAACTAGGAAAGACTTCATTTAGAACAGAAAAAATATTCCCTCCTTCTGAAATCTTCACCTATAGTTAGTTATTAAAATTAATTTGTAAAAAGGAGTTTATACACCCACTGCTCCCAACATCATCTCAGTCTTAGAAATTAAGTTGTAGAAACTTCAAATTTAAACTGAAGGGCTGATGGGTTTGTGGGCTCTCCCAAACCCATGAGAAGTCTCAATGGCTCCAGTGGCTGCAGGTTTTCATGCACAGTTTTGGGTTCCCCCTGGCCTGCTGCCTCACTCACCAAAATCCCTGCCTGCTGTCAGTTTGACTTTAAATCAACTGCACTATTACAGTCTCGTGCAATCAAGGCGTAAGGGAGCTGTGCCCAAATATCAATTCCTGTGTGGTGGCACTTTGTTGTGTTTGAGCTTCACTGCATCCCCACTGCATCCCCATTGCTGTGTCATTTAATGGCTGATGGTTTGATACTGCTTAAAACATATTGTTTTGGTTAACAGAAAAAGGTTGGCAATTACTCCTTTTTCTCTTACTTGTGCATCCTGCGTAGGCTGGGCTTGGCTTCGTCACCGCAGTTATTATTCAGGGTTTATGCCAAGGGTATCTCAGTAAAGGGGAGATCCAGCGCTGGTGGCAAAGTTACCTAATTTCTGAAATGGAGTGGTTAAATTTGGTTAATTGCTTACATTTTAGTTTCCCTTGCTTCAGTAGTCTGATCAGCCCTGGAGGATAGGACTGTTGTCATAACAGTGCTAGGTTAATGGTGGACTCGATGATCTTCAAGGTCTTTTCCAAAATAAATGATTCCATGAGCTGTGGATCACCATCATACACAGGAACTATTTCCCAAACACAGTAAATTCTTTCCCAGGGAAGAAAATCAGGAGCCACTTTCTTTTAAACTTGAAGGTGAACTTGAAAAAAACACCAAAAATATTTTCATCATTCCCCAAAGGTCCCATATACAGTAGTAATTTGCTAATGTAATTGAATTGAAACTGGTGAGCTGTGTAATAAAGATTAATCTTTCCCCACTCGGAGAACACATAGTACCTGAGACAACTGCACTTGTTTGAGATGTGTAATGGTGAGCCACCACGGTTAATTTCCAGGTGGTTACTAAATTCATTAGTGCTTTATGTCAGTTTGAGAATAAATTTGCATGTTGATTATATATATTAAACAAAGAAGTGTGGAGAAGTTGTACAGCGTGGGCTGGGC
>JAOEHY010013467.1:0-11083 GCA_025447955.1 Psilopsiagon aurifrons | reverse complement strand
AAGCCAGATTGTGACTTGGAAGCTGTGTCTCTGTGGGAGAAATAACAATAAATGGGCTGACTTGAAATTCACCTGCAGCAGCAAGTCACCAGCAGTGCATAGGGGCTGGTAATGGGACGGATAGAACAATTTTGCTTAGCACTGGTGCACTGGAAGGAACTCATAACTACTGTAGAATAATGCAAACAAATATACGAAAATTAGAAAAGTCAAGACACTTTTGAACCTCAAAGTACAAACAGGATCTATACTAAAGATAACCCTAGGTTTGGTCAGCATAAGAAGACCCTAGATTTTACTCACTGTGTTTATTCTGTTGTGGTGTTTGAACCAACCCCCATGACTATAATGGATGCTAGGAATTTGGACATTTGGACGCTGTAGGAGTTGTATCTGGAGCTGATTCACATCCCAAGCATCTGCTGCTGAACCTTAATCTAAATAATGTGTTTGGGAATAGATAGTAGGTCCAGGAAGGAATACAGCCTCAACAGTTTCAAATGACAGACCACAGCTGACAGTCTCAAAAATGTGGCGGATGCTGGCTCCATTTCTTTTCCCTGCTGCTGACTGTTTTGTGCTATGGCTCACCTGAGGCCTATCTTATATTGAGGAGGGACCCAATATGTGGCAAGTGTGATCTGTGAACAGAGAATTGGTTATGCAGATGGTCAGCTCCAGCTGTGTCTACCTAATTTGATCAATTAAATGCTCACAGTTTAACCTGCCCATTTATCATCACTGCGTCTCTGTCCTTCCATTCTGCTCCTGAGATGGAAGCAATGGGCTTTGGGCATTACTGGTCCAGTCTCTTGCAGTGCATTTGCCTGTGTGTGAGGTGCATTGAAGGTATGAGGCCAGGTAATTTGGGGGAGAAACACCCAGGTACTCAGGTATGCAGCTGATTCCTCGAGGGTCCCAAATGGAACAGGATATTCATTATGGCAGTGTGTGAGTATGCCAAGGGCTCAGCCTGCCTTCAGCTATGGGAAAGATAGGCACCTCTTCTTAGATATGTGTCCACAACCCATAAAGGCAAAGTGTGTTTGAAGGTCAGCAACTTCTGCTCTCTACATCCACCAGAAAAAAAGCAAGGCCAGTACTTGAGCAAAACAGCTTTCCCCAATGTAAGTATGAGCGCCATGTGAACACAGCTGTGTGTCTCAGCTATGGTGAGCATATCAAAACTAAGAGGTTTCCAGAAACCCCAAGATTTAGGAGCTGGACTTGAGTCACTGACTTTTCTGGAAGTATCTTTTTATTTCTTCTTTAGAAGAGTTGCGGGAAATGTCTCCAAATTCATCAGGACCTCCTGTGCTCAGTGGCTATGAAAGCAACCCTGGCTATGGACAACTAACCTGCAAAAGAAGTAGAGCCTGATGACAGCTCTAATTTGTTAAAGCAGATAAAGATGACAGCTTTAATTCGTTAATTTACGTTATTCTTTAATTTAAGCAAAGTGTTCCTGATTTTTTATGCTGTCAGCAGTTGCCGGTTTCCTTGGGGTTGCGTTATTTTAGTGGAAGAAAGCCCTGGTATAGAAAAATGGCAAAAAAAAAAAAAAAAAAAAAAAAAAAGAAGTATCAGAAACACTGCTTTTCTTTGTGTTTTTGTGTTTGTTTGCCCACATTTGCCAGTGCATTGGTATTTGACTGTATGTCAGGTAGTTAGCTCTCCTCTTTCAGGCTGTTATTTCATTAGGTGAATGCAAAAGTTGTGGTGAGACGACAGAGAATGGGCAAAACATATACTCAAATGCTATGTAAATGTTATTTACTGGGGAGCTGAGCGGGGCTGATAGCTGGCATTGCAGAGAATGAGAGATCTTACCGAGGGCTTACCGCTAGCAGACAGCACCCGCTCTGTGCCACATTGCCAACATGAGCATAGACCCAGTTTACACATCTGCTCTTTTGCTGCTCCTGCAGAACACAGCGCATGTGGGAAAGGGCTCTGCATGGATTTTCGCCCTGGCTCAGCCAGAGCTTTGCAGGAAGGACGCTGTGGCTTCGCAGAGCGCCTGGAGCAGCAGTGCCCCCATCTGCAAGAAGCTCTGCCAGCGGCCAGCACCGCAGGCCGGCGGCTCCGGCAGCGCAGCGTTTCCCGGGTTCTTCACCGGGGTGTCGCAAGCCTCAGCGTTGCCGGATGAGGCATGTCATCTTGTGAATGGGAGTCAAAATGAACACGCATGCCATCGACTTTCACTTTCTATTCCCAATGAAATCCAGTAATAATAAATTGATTATAAATTATTTAAAGTACCATGCTATATATAAACTAATTCCTGATTGGACGTGGAGCTCCATTCTCAGTTCTGGGGGTACTAGTACCAAGCTCAGACGTGTGTGGAGAAGTCAGAGCCCTAGCCAGCAGAAGGATTCATCTGTGCTCTCTGGTAAGGACTGATCCAAGCACACCTAAATGGACAAAATTTATGTTGAAATCTCAACAAATATGAGTGACTTGAGAAAGGAGAATAAAGTTACAGCTACACCTTAGAGGTTCTCAGGTGAAATTCTAGACAAAGTGAGGATGTGTTTCTTCATAAAGCCAAGTACCTCCTCTCCTAAGTCAGTATTATTTTTTGTCCTTAACTTCAGTGGGATCAGGGCATATTCCAAGGTACGATTTATTGGGACATCACTAGCATCTGTGAGACAATTTTAGTACCAAGCCAATCACTCCTGAGAGTCCATTCTGTAATTGGAGTAGGGCTGTTAAACAACAACTGTTTTTACAGGTACTGTTTTCCCAAATTATATCTGGTTTGTGATTAACTAAACCAAATTCATACTTTTTCTCAGACTGATTGTGCCCACTTCAGAATGAGTGGTAAGTCTCACACTGAGTTTTTCAGCTTTGCCATGCTGCAGCTTTTCTTTTACCCTTTAAAGACTTTCTCACGATATTTTCAGGCATATAACTGTGTTCAGTACCTCTGGTATGGTATAAGGCTGGTTTGAAGACACTGGCAGAGTGGGCAAGCCACATGTGCATATGGAGAAATGGATAGGGTGAGTGGGAGTACTTGCTCATTCGGGAGAGTTAAGATATGTGTCCTGTGTACGCACCCCTATGTGATACCAGGGAGCTGGGGCACGACACGTTCGTGGTATTACACTGGTAAAGGGAAACCTATGTGCAAATCTTTGTTTTTTTATTACTTTTATTTTTATTCCATTATTCTATTTTTTTTTTAAAATCTATTATTGCTTATTGTACAAGATAACGAAGAGACAAAAAGGTGTCTGTTCCAAGTCATATCAAAAGTTCACTTAGGCTGGTAACTGTAGGGTCTAAATAGAACTCACCAGCGACTGTTTGGCTAACTGCAGGACAAGTGTGTATTGATATTTCCTCTCAGCTCTGCCTTAGTCTCCAGCATTTTTCAGGTAGTGTCCTGCCGAGCAACCTGAAAAGCAGTCCTGCGATTCTGCAGAGTTCCAGTAGATGGTGGGATGGGATCAGCACTTGGCTCTCTGAACTAGTAGAAGCAGCTCTTCAAGCAGAGACACTTGCACTGTTTTTCTAGTAAATACTTCTAAGTGGAAGAAGAAAAGTTCATTTTGTGGGAAACCGGTAATCTCTGACATTATGCAGTGCATTAAGAATGCCTGCAAATTAATGAAGTTCCATTCCAGATACCGAATAACAGTACAAAGCTTGACTAATCATCTATGAATGGTGAGCTTTGAGAGCCTTGCTGTAAACCTTTGTGATACTATATTTGCACTGGTAAAATACAGGAAAGCTTAACATGTGTTTTTACCTCTTTGGTTCCAAAATGCTCTATCTTAAACAAGAAAGTTAGATAGCAAATTACAGGTGGACTGAAAACATTACCAAGAACAATGGACCAAAAGGATAAAACAGACTGACTGGTCTCTCTATATTTGAAAGGAGAACGGAGAAAGTCACCCCTTGCAGCCTTGAATCAAGAGAAGGTGGCTATCTCTTCCCCAGTGGATGGGGATGTACACATTGGGAATACATCTTCCTGTGCCTCTGACTTACTTGGCCAGCTAAGTTGGCTCATCTTTATACTGGATTCAGAGTAATAATACCTGATGAATGTGAGTGTCTTTTCAAGGGTATTGGCACCGTTCTGCTTTTGTGTGTTTGCTGTAAAGGTTTTCCTGTTAGACGTCCAAAACCAGGTTAGTGAGGGAATGTCAGCAGCTGTGGGAGTACTACCTGCATAACTGTGGCTGTGTCCAGGCTCTGCAGTGGGGGACACAGTACTGGCAGTGTAACAGATCCAACCAGGAGCAAGTATGCAGAAAACAGCAATTTGGGTGACAAGTCAATTCTTGGAGAAAATGCCTAAAAAAGAAACTGTTCATCCCCTGCCTCTGAGCACTTTTGTACTCTAGGAAAGGCAAATATGAAACATCCAGTCTACTTAGCTTTGGTTGTAGAAAAGACAGGAATCTGTTTATTTGTTATAGGGTTATTTTATCACACAACCCTCCTCTGTTCCTCATTAATGCTTACAGTATACTGATAGCAGCCAGCCACACTTCATATTGTTTTCTGTAGCAAGCCAAAACAGGACACACCTTCTTTCTAGTCCTTTTCCTTTGAATCTCTTCTCTGCCTCTTAATGTGGAAGTGAGAGGGCAAAACCAAGATTAAATCCCACACCCGTATCTTTGTATCGTGTTTGTTCTAACAATTTCAGTTTCGTGTAACAGCTACATAATATTGCAAAAGCTGCTCCTCTGACCCTCTTCAGTGTGATTACAGTGAGGTGTGTAATGGGAGTGAATTTGCTGATGACTTCAGTTTTTTTTGTGTTTGGGGTAATTGAATGTATGTGTCTGTTAAGGTCTTTGCTTATCAGTATTTTACATTTCATTGCCTAGATATGCTAAAGCCCCAGATATAAGATAAAAAGAAAAAAAGGTGTCTGTAACATGCAAACTGCTAATTGTGGCATGAAGGGTTTAGTCCTGCATTCTTTGCATACGTGGGGCTCATGTTGATATCTCCACCCAGATTATGAGCTTTACTTCAGGCTTGCAAGGTGAGAAGTGAATCGGTAGTAATGGAGCACATAGGTCTGTAGTTTGGTATTCTATACATAGACAGAAGTGCAATTTAACTGTGTGCCAATGAAACTCAAACAAAAATGCTAACATTTAATTTGTAGCTCAATATATGTAGTGTACTCATGGTCAGAATCTGAAGTTAAGCACTGAGCAGGCCACAGCACCAGAGGTAGGTTCAGAAGAAAGCCAAGCACAACTGGGCAACACATATGCTTTTCAGACTTACACTACTACCTCTGCTGAAGGTGTAATTAAATTTGCAATGCAGCAGGACTTTGGATTGCAACAGCATTTATTAGTGCTTTGATGTAGTCACGATAGTTCCCACAGTTTGAAGACCGATTTATGGATGCCCCCTCCACCTTTACAATAACAACTGTAATTACTGTGAAATTATGGTAGTACTGGGAGGGCCAACCGAGCACTGTCCTCCCATGGTGTCAGGCAGGGCTGAAAGCCAACCTGAAACTCTTCTGAGGTACCAAGGTTTTCCAGCCTACCTAACAAAACACACAAAAAGTTAGAAAAATTCACAGCGGTGAAGTACATTGTAGAGGTCACTTGGAAGGCCAGAGCAGGGTCACATGCCTGGCTAGCAGTCCTCGGACTAGCAAATGACTTCCAAATGGCCATGGCAGGCTAGTGCATGGTCACTCTGTATCCTGGCTGTGCAAACAAGGGTGGCCCTACTGTTTAAATACAAAATTGGGAGATGGCTGTGCTCTGCTGCAGGCTGCTTTCATAGGTTCTGCTGTTCCAGTTTACTGGAACTAATAATGTAATAATATGTATTAGTTATAGAAATCAACAGATTTGTACACAGAACTAATGTGTTTTTAAATGCTTGAGTGGATGTTTGCAGGAAGGCTGTTGTAAAGTCTGCTCATTTCTTACTGTGGCAGAATCAGGGTGCACAGAAATGTAGAAAACATATTTTGCTGCTGACAAGTGGCTTTTAGATGAAACAATTTTTGAACTTCAGGAGACCTTTCCTGAGATTACGAAGTCATCCAAGTGGGTCAAAGTGTGGCCTTAAACTATGTGCATACTTTAACTGGCAAGGGAAACTGGAAACTCTTTGGGACCACTTGAAAACTCTGTGTGTTTATTCTGCATATGATGGACAGGCACTAACTCACTTGATTTGTACTCTGACACAAAGACAAGCCTAGTTTGCTAGCTCAAGCTCAGCATTGTGCTAATGCAGTCACACATTTTTCAGCTTGGAGCTTCTTTCCACTGTATCTCACTTACATGCATGTTAAAAATAAGCACAGGGAGGAACTTTTCCTCTACAAATGTAACAGAAGTCTCCATATACGTTGGTCAGAAGTAATTGACAGGTTACACACATAGATGTGCAGGAATAGGAGCATAAGAGCAGACAAGAGGAGGTGCCAAGGGCACCTCAAGTGATTTCAACTGAATGCTGCGCCTGCACAGGGGGCTGTACCGCCAGTCCTGGGGTGTGATGCAGTGCTGTGCCTTGTGTCAGGTTTTCCATGACACAACAGGCAACAGATGAAACCCCATGGCTTCCTCCCTGCCCTGCAGAGCCTCTGCTAGGCATCCTGACCCAAAGCTTGAACAGGCATGGAGCTTCTCATTTTTTTCAGAGAGAGAAGAATGTTTTTCACTCAGGTTGGTTTAGAGTAAAAATAGCTCCTGGAAAAGAGTGAAAACAGGTATTTAAGCAAAAGGTAAATGTGCACGGCTTCTTTGGAGAAGAAAAGGAAATTTCTTTGCTAGTGAGAAATGTCTTTACATTGTCTCAGCTGGCTGGGAAGGTTTTTTTCATGGCAGAAACTGTCAATGTTGGCAATGGCATGTGTGCAGCCTAGCCTGGCCTGGCCAAGCGGGTGGCTGGGAGGGTCACTGGCAGCTGCAGGTGTTAGGGATGGTCTTGTGCCAGGGCAGCAGCGTGGCTGTGCAGCCACCCAAAAAGGAGTGCAGCCTCTCAGCCAGCCTCGGCTCCCAGCAAGTGCTCAGTGAGATCCCATGCCTCCAAGCTTGCCCCATCCTGAGCATCAGCCTGGGGCTGTGCTGAAGTATGATTTTGGTATGAAGGAGCTATTAAATCACACATTCGTCTGCTTGCACAAACTCTTTACTGAGCTGAAATGACAACAGCATGTTCAGGACATGAGGAAAGTGTATAAAGGAAAGTGAGTGCTGCCCATGACTCCATTAATTTTGCTTTTCCTTACTGTCAGACCTTGTGTCTCTTGTTTTGGATGCTTGCTCACCCATCTGATCTCCTGCAGTGCTCACTGCTGGCTGGTGAGCGGGATGTGTGGATAAGAGCCCATCCCCAGCCTGCCCATGGGCTCTGTACCACACTGCCCTCACTGCTTCAAAGCACCTGCTGGGTGCATCATGGTCTCATCTCAACCAGCCAGCTTTGGGGCAGTGCTGTGATCTCCAGCAGCAGAAAGGCAATGGCTAGAGGGAATTGCAAAAAGGCTGTGATGGCTTTCTCACTAATTTAGGAACTAAAAATGAACAACCCTTCACACCTTATGGACACTTCACAAAGTGACTTGAACAACCCCCCGAAAAACATGTGAAACTCTAAAAACGGTTTTGTGGTTTGCTGTCTCTCTGACTAGGGCTGATTAAAGTTCTTTGAGCATATTTCTGTTCTTGCATTATTTTGGAATTATAGCACTTCCACATGTTGATAGATTCTATTTTCCAGACTGGAGTTGCTTTGGCATTTGTAAGTCCTAAGCTGTTTATTATAACATTACCAGGACTGGATAGGGCTGCAGAGAAGTAAATATAACAAGTATCATCTTTTTTAGAAACAGTGAGTCTTACAGAACAGGCCAAGATATTTTTAAGTATGTGAAAAGGCGTGCTTGATTTGTTTGTGTTAAGATCCAATTTGGCTTAATAGTAAAGAAAGCCCTTTGCAATGTTTTTTCTGTTTCAGAATTGGTTTCCTGTGGCTTGTGAGGTTGGGTGTAATCCACAGCTGTCTTGACAGCAGCATGAACATGAAATTGTCATATCTGTAAATCATAAAAATGTCATGAGTCTCTATAGAAAAATGAAAAATTTTAGCTGGTCTTTATTATTCTGCTTTTCTAAAAGAAATGTCATTTTCCACTTTTCTGAGTTGTTTTAGGCTTTTTTTTCTTTTTTTTCCCCAAAAGTGATAAGTACACACAAGTATTTCAGAGTAGCTCTGACCAGAGATTTAAATTTATGCAAGCAAAGCTTAAGCTTTTCAGTTTCCAGGAAGCATATTAGCAAGTAAATTTTGTTATATGTAATGCTTTTAGATGAGCATTCAAACTAGATGAACAACAAGTAGCTTACAGTCATTTGCCTATTGCGATTTGCAAAATCATACACATACATTGTACTTCCACACACACAGCAGGGCCTTTTCCGATCTTCAACTAGAAGCCCACTACTGTAATTGAAAGTTCACCAAAAAAGCTACTGCAGTGGACTCAGACAGGAAAAAATGCATACGGAATAAAGCCAGATTATAGACAATCTTTTACTGAGCTTGCTTAATCCAGGAGATTTGCAGGTGGATGGTGGGGAGGGGGCAGGAGACTGTCCCCACTCCTGTGTGGCACATGCTTCATGTCACACGCAAGGGGAGCAGCTGTACAGTCTCTCCATTTCATCCCATGGCCGTAGTGATCTCTGCCTAATCCATGGCAGATTTATAACTTCGTCCATGTGGGAGCAATGCTAAATCACTCCATCAAAACTCTATAGCCAGGAACAATTGTCTAAAACTAAGATCAAAACCACAGACTGCGTCAATTAATAAAACTGCTGAGAGACTGTCTGGAAGGACGCCTTGTCAGAGCAGGGTCTTCTTGGGATCTAATCCATACTACATGATGACAAAGGTACTGGAGGTGTTTATCTTCATGGATGCTACAGGATCTACAATATTTATGAGACCAGTAGGCCATCTGCTCCAGCTTCTCTCCAGAAACAGTGAGCAGCAGATGGTTACAAGTGTAGGAACAGAGCAGATAGAGAAAATCCTTTCTCTAGTGTGGCCTTCTTGTTCCTAGCAGTCAGTGCTTCAAAGACTGCCTGTGCTGGAGGCTGTGTCCAGATGACCACAGACAACTGTAGTCAGTAGACCTCTTGCTCATCAGTCTGTCTGTTGTGTCATTGCTCTTGCATATGCTTTTGTTTTCTGCATCATCTGAAATTACATGGTTAAATTTCTTGTGCCCAATGATCTTGCACTTTCAGAAATAGTAATTCTTGCTGCCTCTAGTATTTCTTATTTTATAAGTCTGTCAGCAGTGCTCAGGGATTCACATTCCTCTGAGGTTCTGGATCTGGCTCCTTTTATATAGGTTTTGCTTCAGACAGCAGGTAGTGCAGATGTTTCATGTTTGGTGGATTTCTGCAATAGTGAAGAACAGCAAAAAGGTGATTTCTTCCACTAGAAACAAATGCATTTTGTCTGTCAGATTTTTACAGCTAAGAACCATGAAATGAGATAAAATGAAGGAAATTATAGAATCATAGAGTCATAGAGTAGTTAGGGTTGGAAAAGACCTTAAGATCATCTAGTTTCAACCCCCCTGCCATGGACAGGGACACTTCACTCTAAACCATATCACCCAAGGCTATGTCCAACCCAGCCTTGAGCACCGCCAGCGATGGAGCATTCACAACTTCCCTGGGCAACCCATTCCAGTGCCTCACCACCCTTGCAGCAAAGAATTTCTTCCTCATATCCAATCTAAACTTCCCCTGTTTAAGTTTGGACCCATTGCCTCTTGTCCTATCACTAGAGTCCCTAATGAAGAGTTCCTCCCCAGCATCCCTATCGGCCCCTTCAGATACTGGAAGGCTACTATGAGGTCTCCACGCAGCCTTCTCTTTTCCAGGCTGAACAACCCCAACTTTCTCATCCTATCTTCATACAGGAGGTGCTCCAGTCCCATGATCATCCTCATGGGCCTCCTCTGGACTTGTTCCAACAGTTCCATGTCCTTTTTATGTTGAGGACTCCAGAACTGTGCACAATACTCCAAGTGAGGTCTCATGAGAGCAGAGTAGAGGGGCAGGATCACCTCCCTCGACTTGCTGGTCACGCTCCTTTTGGTGCAGCCCAGGATACGGTTGGCTTTCTGGACTGTAAGTGCACACTGCAGGCTCATGTTCATTTTCTCATCAACCAAATGGAAATGCCTTACAGAAATAAATGCTTGTGTAGCAGATGGCATGGGATAGAGATGTCTATGAGATTTTTCTCAGGAGAATGTTGTCAATGAAGGGCTGAGCTATTGCAGATACAGCAGCTGTTTAAGTTTGGAGGATAGATTTACCTGGGAGAGTCTGCTGCTGAATCAGCAAAGTTCTGTCAGTGGTGAATTTAGGCCAGTAATTACTAAAACAAATGAAAAATAGCAGCCAGAGGTTGTAGTCCTGCCACGAGTATCTGTCATGATGCCAGAAAGGCTCCTGAAGTACCTTAGAGCAGGTTTGCTTTTCTTCTAGTCGAAGGATACTCAGGAAAGGAGAAAAGATAAGGTTCTTTCTTAGACTGTAAAGAGGCTAGATAGTTTAGCATACTAAAAATTGCTTAGCAAACAATGGCTAACTTTAGTTTACAGCAAGGCCAGTTCTGTGCAATCTGTGGCCGTGTTTTGCTATGAGTAGGGAAGACAGTGTTTCGTAGAGCTGTTACCAGAGGTAGAGCAAATGCACCTACTGGGCCACACAGTGTATGTAGTAGACAGCATATATTCACAATGCCAAAAGAAGTAGAGCCAAAGTGGCAAGAGGTGAAGGGGATAGACAATAGCAATTGTTTCATGGGATACAGCACTCCTCCAGTTGTATACAACCTTCTCCCCATATACATTTAAACACAAATATATAGTGGTGTCATGGGTTCAGCAGTAGCAGTCATTTTTCTCCTTCTCAGTAGCTGGTGCAGCACTGTGGTTTTGACTTTCTGCCTGGGAACAGTGCTGATAACACCGATGTTTTTAGTTATGGCTTAGTGATGTTTGGTCTGGCCAAGGACTTTCGGA
>JAOEHY010013465.1:0-21977 GCA_025447955.1 Psilopsiagon aurifrons | reverse complement strand
TCTTCATTCTCACAGTCCCTGTGTCTGCCTTCCAAGACTTGGGTGGTGTGGTCAGAGCATTTGCCAGTGAAGGCTGAGGCAAAGAAGTTATTGAGAAGCTCAGCCTTTTCCAAATCCAGGGTAGCCAGTTCTCCTGTTCCCTTACAGAGAGGGCCCACATTATCCCTAGTTTGTCTTTTGTTTGCTACATATTTACAGAAGCTCTTCCTGTTATCTTCCCCATTGTGCACCCTTGCCGCAGAAGACTAGTGCAGGCACTTTCTGCACCCCGAGCTCTGCACTGCAGCCTCCTCTTATCAGCCCTGTCTGGTGCAGACGCTGCCACCACCAAGGAGAAAAACAAGTAACTTTTCCCATTTTCTCCTCAGCTGCTGTCAATTTCTCCAGTGTGACCAGACACATAGAGGGTGGTGAGTTTCACAGTGCCCCTGTAGGCACTGCTGGCTAACCTGCAGCTAGAGGCAACCACTTCCTCATCAAAGCTGGCAGATGCAATAGGTGCCTGTGCCTCTGTCCTCCATGACAAGACCTGGCATTTCCCCCTCACCCACTGTGGAGTGGGCTTAAAAGCTCTACCAAGGTCAGCAGAGGCTAAGCAGATGGAGGACCTCTTCAGGCTTCTCCCCCCAGGAAAGGGACACCTTTAGCACTGTGGTGTTTGGGCAGCTGACAGCAGCTGATGGGCTCAGCAATGCTTGCCTATGCTTTTCTGCCAAAACTGTCAGATCAGTGACATTAGGTGTGCAATTCACCCACTTCTGTGCTGTGGAGACTCCTGAGGATATGGTTTAGCTGCTGTGGATAAGAAGGTCTCAAATGCATTTGCTCATAGCCAGATCCAGTTCTTCCACGGGAAAGTACAATGCCCTGAACTTGGCTGGTGTAAGCAACCAGTTTTTTCTTTGTCTGAGCTCTGTAAAATGCTCCAGATTTTAAAATCTGGGTATTAAAACCTTCATCTTAATTGGATCAGCAAAACCAAAATATTTCTCTGACCTTGACCTATAGATGTTTTTTCTATGTGCATTCATCAATTCAGCATGTATCTGTAAAGGCTTATCTACCTGAGGAAGTTGCACCAGCTTAAATTTAATCTGTTGTTGCAAATTGATTTCTCTAAATCAGTTTGAATACCTGTGGAAATGCTTATTTCAGTTTAAAGTTTTTTTTCTTGTATTGATCTGTGTTAAAACCCAAATAACCTTTCTTTTATTCTAATGGCAAGAGTGCTCCCACAGGTCTACACATCAACTGTCTTAATTGGTTTTAAAACTGCACCTTTAATTATACGGTTGTAACTCCTTTGCATGGAGGAGGCCTTCTGATCTCTGCAAGCAGCTGAGGTGCCAAGTAAAAGCTGTCTCAAGGAGCAGCTTGCACCCTGTTCCCCAAGCAACCACGCCACCCGGTGCTAGCACAGCCCCTGCTCTGCCGTGTGCCACTCCACCCACTTTGTCCCAAGACACTGACGGGCAGTTTGGGGTAATTTATACCAGGAAAGACTGTGGATGAGATTGTGCTGGGTATGGCTCTCTCCACCTTGTGCAGTCCCCAGCTATGATGTGAGCAGCCTTGTAGCTGCAAGTATTCCTACAAGCCCCCCGTCATGCCTCAGCACATGCTGGACATCCTCTCGATTTCACACCGTGGCTGGTGAGATACATTCCCTGCTTTATTCCAGACAACTGAGCTGAACAAATGTGCAGAAGACTACGACAGTTATTTACTAGGCCCCCGTAAACATCAGATGGGGCCCAAGGTATGTGCTGTGGGCATTATGCGGCTTCTGCAGAGAGTCTTACCCTGTGCAGTGTGCCCATCCAGCTCCTGCCATGTGCCCTAAGAGCCAAGGACACCCAATTTTCTCTTCCTTCACTCATAGATACACAGTCATCTTAGGCTTGGACTGCTTTCAAGAAGCCTTTTTTCTTTCAAGTACACCTGTGCTTTTCAAGAGGAAAAGGTATTGATATGATCTGTAAAACTTTTTTTCTGAGCCAATCTAACTACAGAGATTTATTTTGATATATATTCAGACATCCACCGTTGTAATCAAAGATTTTATCCCCCTGAGCCAGACGGTCAGAAATGTCAAAGAGAGAGGTCAGTTCAGCAATTTTCCATAGCTGAACTTCTACCAAGCTATAGCAGAACTATGACAAATTTAAACTCTTTCAGCACTGGAAGGCTAGTGTTGCTTTACATTGGCTGTCTGCATGCACACACACAAGATTAGTGGGTTGATTATCTTTGCGGTTGAAGCTGATGGGGTTTTTCTTTTCACTTGGTATTTAGATACCACAGAGTCAAGAAATTTCTAGTGTTTTATTACAAGGTACCTTTCATTGACCTTGTCGTACTTATGGGAAAAAGCTGCTTTATTTATTTTGTGGAAGCATTACTTTTGAGGAAACTAATGACATTTGCATTCCCACTTGCATACGATGTGTACAGTTGTAACAGAAGATTGAGTTAGCAACATCATTTCATTTTCTCTGTCTCCAGTGGTTGTGGTATTTACATGTCAGCTGGAATGCAGCTTGTATTTGCATTTCAATTCCCAGGAAAACTCAGGAGTGACACTACTTTCAAAATCTAGCTCCTAAAACTGAGTGAAAACACCAGCCAAGGATGCCAGAAATCTTATGCCAAAAAATGAAAGCGTATTTGATTTCTTGGAAACATAAATTATACTCAGTAATTTGAACTGTGACACCTACTTTTTATGATGCTTTTGTTTTTCTTTCCTGGATTTTTTTTTGCCTGACTGTAAGCATCTCCATATGTTCACTTACAAGCTTTAGTTAGATGAGAAATACTGTTACAGATGATAATTGTTGATGATAGTTAATCATTTAGAGAAATATTTGAAAGTGCATCTTGCTTTCCGTGCCTCAGCCGGGAGTGCTTAGCATTATTATTTTCAGAACAATTTTTACAGTAAGAAGTAGAAAAAAAGCACAGGATGGTGCATGATGTCCACTGAGAGCAGCATTAAGTTTCCCTTTGGCTACAGTGAGCGCATGGTGTCTTTCCTTAATAGGCACTTTAAGCTAATGCGGTTAATTTCCATTTCACATACCCACATGGGTGCCGTACCCAGCTGTACGCAGTGACTTGTCCAGTTGTGTTTCACCCACGTTCAGTTACACGCCCACATCTTGGCTTAACATTACCCATTAAGCTAGGTAGTTTGGGCTTCCCCCTTCAAGCGTTCATGAGCCACAAGACTTTGTGCTATTTAAAAAATTAAATATTAAAAAATATTTACTGGGTAAACTGTCTCACTGAGGGGTTTGTCGATTTGAACTGCAGATGAATTTCATTTAAAAACTTCAGTGCACATCTGCATCTGAAATTAGCTGCAATGCACTGCTCAGTGGTGTTCAGGAACTAGCACATAACCTGTGGGCACTCAGTTACTGCTGCATCACAGCGAGGGTGTGTTTGCTGTTGTGATGGCCTGTTGCGTTTAGCATTAGGGTTAAATACCACCTGAATTGCTCAGCTTCTGTGTGCTAAGACAGGGTTTTTCTTTCCTGTGTGCAGTTACCAGTAGCAGATAACTTACAGTCTGAATCAGACTAAAAACCTTCCATGGATCTTTTCCATCTCCCCCATCATTTAGCTGGTGGGGAGGAGCTAAGTGTCAGCAGACGTGGAGGAAATTCCTTGAAGCATCTATGATCATCCTATTGATAAATGTTAACAGGCAGCTGCAAAGGTGGAGTAATGCAGTCAACAGAGGATTAGAGCAGCAAGGGCACAGAGGAAGAAGAGAGAGAAGGCTACAGTTGAGAAAGATCTGGATGTGTTTTCCTGGGTATTGCTCCCTGGCAGAGCCTGTAATGGCTGCAAGTCCTGCTAAAGCCATGCAATGGCCAGCAGCAAAGAGAGAATGTGAGATGCATAAAATCATTTTTCATGAAATCTTTACAGAGATACCCTGCAGACATTAGTTTCTTTTCCATCTAAAGAAGCAAGTAAGTGAGGCCTTGCAGGAGTCTTCTCTCCTACAGTCACCACTGACTGCTAGGTATATGGTGTGGGGACAGTCCAAGGGGTGCCAGTAGTGTCATGGTAGTGGTAGGTGCAGCTGCGAAGAGGCAGCCCAATGCAAGGGGCCTTATAGTGGCCAGGGGAGCTTTAGGAATTATTTGCAAAACACATGGGACCATACTGGAGCCACTGTCACACGTGGTAGAAAGGGTGAGTTCGCCACATCAGCAGTACAAGGATGGGTAATCAGGGACAATGGGTGTCTCAGATGTGTCTCCACTAGCTCCTGTTTCAAATGGTAGGGAGCAGCTCAGGAAGGGAGGTCATGCCACTGTTTAGCACCATGCTGTCCCCAAAGTCGAGGTGCAGAAGTAAGAGGGAAACATATGTTCTCCACACAGGAGAAAAGCAACTTGCAAAGCTATATGGTCTCTGTGCCAACTCAGAGCTTTAATTATCTTTACTAACACCTGCAAGTGAGTGTATAGTACACTGCAAAATTAATAGTCAGAGGGAGAATGAATTCCTTAAAGCACAAAGAAAAAACATTTGCCTTTGTAAATGATGGTGTATCAGATATCACAGGCTGCTTCAAAGCCAAGGGCATTAGTGAAACCAAGTGCCAGAACCATGACACCTTTCTTAAATTCAGTAGTGAACCTCCTCAGTAGAAGTGCTCTCCCTCAAAGAAACCTGGCTAAAGCTATTCAAACTTGTTGGCATGGTTAGTCAGATGAGAAGGAGCAATGCACAAGTCCTACTGGAAAGAAATCTGGATGTACTGAGATAGTGGAAAAGTGAGTGAGGTTTGTCCCCGATGAGGTTTTCTGTTACAGGTGAAAGGAGACGTTAAAAACATAAGCAGCAATTCTACCATGTTAGGCTCCTAACTGAAAGAGCTTACTGCTTTCTTTCACAGGTGTCATACATGCTTCCTCCCATCCTTTCCCCTGTTCAGCCTTCACAGTGTGGCCAAAACCGACCTTCCAAATCCTTCACTTTTTCATAATCTGCTTTTTGCAAGCATTCATGGATGACACTAAGCATGTGCCTCCAGGTAAATCAAGTTTCTGAATGCTCTGGTTTTCAGGTGCTGGATGACCCTCAGGGCTGCTCCACTTTTGTGACAAACCAGCATAGTACCATAGGTTAGGGTTGGAAAGTACCTCTAAGATCATCTAGTTCCAACCCCCCTGCCATGGGCAGGGACACTTCACACTAAACCGTGGCACCCAATGTTCTGTCCAACCTGGCCTTGAGCACTGCTGGGGATGGAGCATTCAAGCTGAGCCCAGCTGTGCTTTCTCAGGTTTTGCCCATGGGCCACTTAGGTGAAGTACAGCTTGTCCATGTCCATGCCTCCAGAATAAAAACATCTATAAATTGTTTGAGGTTTTTTATTTTTTCTCTGCTTTTGAGGCCTCCTTTGCCTTTCTTGCCTCCTGGGGACCTGAGCAGATGCATAGTCCAAGCACACTCAGGCAGAAGTCTGACCCCTTTCAGACCACAGCTGTTCCATGCCCCATGCAGGTACCTGGTGCTTGAGTGGTTACATGGACCTGTAACACCCCAAACACATAGCGGGGCCTCTCACATGGGGGTATAGGGAAGGTGTTAGAAGGCCCAAGCACAAAGGGAAGAATAATGGAAGGGAAGAAAAACACAAGCTTACCAAAATTGGATTTATCTGATGTATTCCAGAAAGTAATTTCATAGGCTTAAGGGAAGAAGCAGTCATTCAGTCACTTAACGCATTTGTAATGAAGGATGATCAGATTCCAGAAAACTATATCCATAAACCATAAGGAAGACTGTACAGGCTTTACCTCCCTATCCTGAAACAAGTAAAATTACAGATTTCCAGCAATGAAAGTCTCCAGGAAGGCTCCTGGAAAGGCTTGTATTTCATATTCCTTTCTTTCTTGGGTTTTCTTTTTGTCTTGAATTGTCACTTCTCCCCAAGGAACAGCACCGCAGACCAGAGCACCTGTGCCGGCATGGCTTTGAGGGCGGCCGTGCTGGTGGCCAGGGACTCAGCGCACACAGCCGCCTGAGGAGCGGATGAGTGGCAGCTCTGCCTGCCACGGGAGGTCTGCCCCCAGGACTGCACCTCAGTGCCCTTTTTCGGGAACCATCTGGACTCTGCCCAGCTCCAGCTGGTGCAGAATTACTCGGGACCTAATTACAACAACCTGGTGACAGCCCACAGAGAGGAGTCCCTCATTAAGTGTGATGGTCTGGATGCTGCGGCTGGCAAGGGGAGCTCCTAAAATGGTTATTGCTGGAAACAGTGAGTGCATACCAGGGGAAAGATCACTCTATAAATGTGCTATTTCTTACATTCTTTCTCTGAGCATCTGTTATTAGTCTCTGCCAAAGACAGGATATTGGATCCTTAGCTTGGCTCAGTGCAGCCAATCTTCTGGTTCTATGGTTAGGTCTGCAATTGCAGCTTCAAGAAAAACTTTAAAATACTTGAATGGAAAAGATCCTTTAATAGCATTCATGCCCTTTTTTCTTGGCTCCTGAAGTATTAAGTAATTTAAGGGAGACTGGTATTGTTGAATACTGAGTCAGTATTGATCTGCACAGTTCCACTAGCAGTGTTTGCTTTGTATTTCTATTATAATAATGTTTCATATAAGTAACATTTATGCATATTGAAATATTACCTAAAGTATAAGACAAGCCTTTTCTGAAACAGTTAGGTGTAGTGTGGTGAACAATGGCTCTTACATTGTGTGGCACATACTGGGAAAGCTTTTGCCCTTTGATGAGATGGAATAAAGAACAGGTTGAGCTCATAGAAATCTGTCTGATCTAAAAATAAAACATGAGGTCTAAAATACCTGCACTGTGTCCAGGGAACTTTGACAGGGTCTATTCAGGGACTGAATGTGTGGTCTCCTGAGTTCAGAAACATGCTTTTCCATCTCTTTCTTCACCTTACTTTGCAAGTTTTAGAAGCCAACTGCTATGAAGCCGGTTCGGTGATTTGGGATGCCAGCGCCCCATTGTTGGGCAAACAGAGGAGCAGTAACAAGTTTGTCCTTGCATTTGGTTGGGCTATGGAGGTCTCACATGCTTCCTGTCCATTAGATACAGCAGGTCCCTCTAGGCAACCGCCAATACAAATGGACCCTTGTCAGTCCCTCCCGAACATCTTTATGTGTGGTGTGTCCTAGGGCTTATCCAAGCACATGTGGTTGGCTCCCTCTGGACTGAATTCTTCCTCTAGCTTTAGGATCCCAATCCTCCTCTGACACATGTGCTCATCTTGAGGCACTCGTTCATTGTTTATGTCTTCTTGGTGTGATATCTCCCAGAAGCAGCAATGTGATCTCAGTGATAACACGGCTGGAGCTTCTCTGGCAGGAGTTCTTGCAGTAGTGGTAAGCCTTTGCTACATTGACTTGCAATTAGCATTTCATTCCTAGTGTCACAAATACTTAAAAATGACCTGAAGTCACTCCAGCAGCTTTTTAATTGCTACTCTTCTCCTGTGAATCTCTGTTAGCAGTCACAGACAAAACTATAATACATGATAAAAGCAGATTTTAATTTCTTCTTTATTATTTTACAGTGCTTTTTCCTGCTAATGTGTGGCACTGCAGGACATGTAAGCATAGATTCAATATGAGCTGCCAAGCATGAAAGCCCCGACCACCTGCCCTTTTCCTGAAATAAATGTTGAAAAAATCCTCTTAAAACAAACTTTAAAGTAGGTTTACTTTAAAATTTGTCTGACTTTGCAAAGTCAAGCCTTTTGGGCTCCAAATAATCATTATTTTAGCATCTCCTTGTTTCCAGAGAAAGCCCTCTTTGCCAAGAATGGTCCTTTTTCCTCTACCTAGGAGCCACACAAAAACAATCCTTTCTGTTTGACAGCTCTCACTAAGCTCAGGTCTCCTTGATGCTCTAAAAATATGAAGAAAGAAGCAGTCTATTCCCAAAGGACTTGAAGTTCCAGAATCTTTAAGGTCTTGTGGAGAAAAGCCTGCGGCCACACTGTTGTGATGTGGAGAGCCTTAATACTCAAACTGAGTATTTTTAGCCCTATCCTTCTATGTGGTCCCACACACAGAAATTACTGGTGTCTTTGGCACAATCCACACTCAGAAGAATCTCAGCTTGGACCCAGACTCTATCAAAAGTAGCCTTCCCCATGAAGTAACAGCCCAAAGGCAGACCTTCATCATAGGATCACATATGGAAGTATGACTCCTCTGTGCAAGTCCAGCTGGACGTAAGTTGCCCTGTAACATGTCCATCAGTGTCCTGAAACATGACAGCTTAATTAGCTCATGAACTCCAGAAAGGAAATTGCTTTGCATCTATGCACGAAATCTGTCCTGAACTTAAAAACATACTTGCAGCCCAAGTGGTCCGTTACTCAGACAAAGCCCTGGCGCTACATGTCCTGCCATCTGAATCTGAAATGGTAGAAATCAGCCTTCAGCAGAAATATCTCCTAATTTTGCTGTATGCACTTAAGTAAAACTATCCATCAGCCAGTTCACATACCTGGTCCAAGCTGATAAATGACCCACACATGTAAATCTATTTCCAGAATTCAGCTCATTCTTTCTGATCTGGTTTTACATTCACAGCCAACTGCTTTCATCTACATTTTAAAAGCAGAATTTGAAGTACAAAGGTTATTAGTTTCCAGAACCTCCTGTCCCTGGGCAGTCTTATAAGGTCACTGACTACCAACAGCAGCTTGCTTATCCTTTTCATTATGCTGGCATGTAAGTTTATTCAAAGACCTCTGAAGAACTGGGGGCTTGTTGCACTCATAAATTTCCCAGGATGTCTGCCAGAGGCAAAGCATGTTCCCAACTATCTGAAAGTCATCAGTGAACTCCAAGAAGGCAATATTTAAAACCAAAGTTAACAGCAAATGTTTGCACTTTTATACAAATATAGTAAAAAAAAACATCCTCAAAATAGTTTCTTGATGTGGTTTGGAGAGCTGATAATATGAAAACTAAGGAATCAATTTTCTCCTCCTCAGAGAGAGCAAGGTGACTCACTAGCCTTAGGTTGGAAAGCTGTTGAAGAGTGCCTGCTTGTTAGGCAAACACAGAGAAACATGGGTGCTATGCGCCGAAATTCAAGACATTTAAAAACTTAAAGTGAATCCAATATGGAGAAGGGCATCTCTGTGGAGGCACCTCCAGGCTTATGTCGGTGTGAAAGAGGCTGCAGCAGCTCCAGAGGTTCTCTAGGAGTGGCAACAACAAATTGTAATGTAATTTTGACATCTTACACTAATTTTTGAGATACTTGGGCAAGGTAGCATCCCTAGTCTGGGGCAATCAAATCAGAGCTTATGCTGACGCTAGTTTCAACAGTTTGTGCCAGGGAAGCCTTTAATGGTTTGTTTTAGTTACATATCACGAAATAGAAGAAAATACCCCAACAGAAGTTGAAAGTTGTATTCTGGCCATGGTGGAAAAGATATATTTTCATCTTCTGATAACCAATGAGCATACGAATTAAAGACAGCTGGTGATCTACCTGCATGGGAGTTTTGTTGCCCATCTTGAGATTCTGGAAGCTGAAAGCTTCTCAGGAGCCCCTCGTCAGAAGGTGATACAATAGGATGCAGGTTGTGTTCTGATGTAGAGGCCACTACAAACTCTTGCTGCATCCCATGCACACTGTAAATGAGCACAACCAGTGCACGTATACAAAGCCACAAATCACCTCTTCACTTCTTTCAATTCCAGGAACTGTCATTCAGGCTGTCCTGGGACAACGAGTTGATGCTGACAGTGTTATATGCTGAGTTAAGCACTCTTTCATGCAAGCTAAAGCAATAATCTTCTTTTCCTTTTGTTTAATAACGTCAAAGTTAGTGTCACCTAATCTCCACTTGAAGATTCAACTTTCTTCTGGAGAGTTTCTTTCTTGAATCAGGTGTGGGATATAGGATAATGTCCAAGGAAAATTTGGCTTCCACTCTCAAGTGAAGCTAACTGTGTCCCACTGCATGCAAAATCCTGTATAATAATGCATTCATTGGTTTTCATCCAGAAATCTTTCCTACTGTTGCTAGCATTCCCCACCCCCCCAGCTGAGACTCTGGCTTCCACTCAGCTCTCTCACCAAGCTGTTCCCCCAGCCTTGAAGAATTCCTTGAAAAATGGATTTAGGATGCCTGCAAGTCTCCCTGGTTGTTGGGGCTTCCCACCAGGTTTTCAGTGCTGCAGCCTGTGAAATAGCTGTTATTCAAACTAATGAACATTGCTAGTGCAAGCACTGGTGGGTACAAAGAGTCCATGAATACATTTCGGATGGAAATTAGGCAAGTATTTCTAAGCCTTGGAAGAGGGTGGTTCTAGAAAAGCTTTTTGTTGTAGCAGTGGTAGCTAAATCCTGAGATGCTTCAATTAAACATAAAAAGTTCAAGCAGTTTATGTTCTTCATGGAAAACAAACCAGCTTTTTCAACTCCTGCGTTGGCAAGCTCAAGCATTAACACAGGCACATCAGCCTCTCCTCACTGCTCAGTGGTGACTACTGTCACACTGCAAATAACCAACATTTTACACCTCACTGCTGCAGGGCATGGGACACAAGCGTGACAAGCACAACCTGATGTTTTAAGTAAGAGAGAGGGGTTAAGTTAGGCTAAACCTGTCAAACAGGAGGCAGTGGAGATGGCTCTCTGTAAATGCCAGGGCCCCAAGGGGCTCCTTTTGTGGTTCAGCAGGCTGGGGGGATCACCAGTGCTACCCATGGGCAACACATCAGAGGAGCACGCACCTGGGGCACCCCCACTGCCAAGGGGAGTGTGTGATGGCATAGGATTAAAATACACTGGGTTTCAGTATAGAAGGGTCTTCAGAAATCTGTAGGTGCTCATGAAGGTTTTTTTCAATATCTAACACAGTGGTTTACCTGTTGCATTCGTCTTGATTGTATGCTGCAGTGGTTGCTCGTTACTTACACATCAATAATAAGTAGTTATTTGATCTAGATTGGGTTCAAACAGCACGAAAAGTGGGGTACTTCCATGCGACACAGCAGCTGAAAAGATGGTCACTACCTAAATGAGTTTACAAGAGATGGGTAAACGGGAAGGAGACACACAAGAGACCAGCAAACTGAAGCAATGCTGCCAGCTGCAGTGTTAGGCAGAGGTCTCTAGAGCTCAGCTGCAGTCTGGCCACTGTCAAGTTTTGCTGCTGGCATCACAATAGAGAAGGGTTTTAAGAAGGGATTAACCACCGGAGCATCTTCCTTCTGCTTCCTTTTGTGCTTTTGTGTTTTCTCTGTTGGCTCAAAAGCAGCAGGTAAGTAGCCCACATTATTGTCGGAGTTTTTCTTGCTGTTATTGACCATCTGCAGCAGCACAGTGAGAGCAAGCAGTGCCTTAGAGAGTAAAGCTCCAAAGAAACAAAACTAAGAAAATCAATGTTTGTTAATGGAGAAAAGAAAATCATCTGCACTGAAAGGGACTGATGGAATGGGGTTTGTGAGTGCCTGCCTCAGCTCCTGTAGGCAATTGCCTCTGTTTAAAGAGGGAAGGAAAGAGAGAGAGGAGAATGGTACAATTCCATTTCATGAATTAGGGCAGACACTCCTCCCATTCTGGGATGCTTCAGCTTTCCCTGCAGAGTCTTCTGAAGTCAAAGCAGTTCGTAGGATGTTTTCATTTTCTAGCCAAATAGCTGTACGTTGCCTTCTGTGTCCCTCTCAGGTCTGCAGTGACCATGAGCTAACCTGTATTTAAAGCAACACCAAGGGAAGGAGTAATACTGTTTCTAACTTGTGGCAATGCAGAATAAAAGATCCTTTATTTCTTCTTTTTATTAGCAAAGCATGGAGCTCATGTGAATGGGCTACTCAGAATGGGGTGGTTAGTTCTTATTCAGAAGTGTGCAGTATATGGGATCATTGATTTCTTCTCTGCTTTGAGATAAAAAACGGAATAAGCAGGAAACATTTTTCACACCTGACCTCATGCATGTTCAGCACTGAATCGCTTCTTAGCAGGTTCTCATGCATCTGTTTTTAACCTTTGGATACTGCTGTCTTTACACACTCAGCAAGGACACTCTACACACAGTTATCTCCTCCTAGACATCAGCTAATTGGTCTTTCCAAAATACACCTCATCCAGTTCCAAATTATTAAATCAATGGTGGGTTTGGAGCAAACTGTTAAGAATTTCATCTCTACTTATCTGCTTGATTTTGTCTGCACCCCCACCCATGTTACAGTAAGTAACAGTTTTTAAATCATACCTATTTTTCGATCTTCTGTTATTATAATAGGAGCAATGACTGTGCTAACACAAATCTGGAAAGAAAGGAAAATTATTAATTAGAGCATACTTCAGTAATAACTTGGCTTTCTCTTACTGCAGTGTAGCAGTAAAGGATTTATCAACTCTAAGAAATAAAAGTCTATTTAAATAAGTATCAGTCCCTATTTATTGAGAAGAACAGTGAAATTACAATTTTCTTTCAAAACAGGCAGTGTACTTACCTTCTCTGCAATTTCAAACCCAGCAATTTTATAAATAAAGCATTTTTCCTTGCTTGCATAGGTGATATACAACTATATGTAGTGTATTGTGTAAAAAAGAATCATTCTTGTAACAGCCATTTGTTTGAAATACCTCTTCCTGACTTTTTTTTGAGGGGGGGGGGGATGATTGTAGGGTCCTATTATTAGTTGTTGTCTGGACAACAACTGGCTTACATAAATGTGCAGCACATAAAACTACTTATTTCTTGAATTATACACAGGGGTTTAGCATTGTATGTGCACATGCATGCACCTATTTTGTCACCCACTACTGCTTACACTCATGTTTATAAGTTCTTGGTCAACCAACTCTGAATGAGGTGCAGCAGTATCCAGCTTTATGCTGCCAACAAGAGATATCTATTTCAAGTTCAATGTACTTTGCCATCATCGTTTCTGCTTTCAGCAAACATATTTTAAACGCTGAGATGGAAATGCAGAAGTCCTGAATTGTGACAAAAGAGCAAAATATGACACTGATATCCTTTAAAAATGTAAGGACACAAGCTGTTTGGATTAGTTTATGTCAGTTTGACATTAGAACAATTTTGTTGTAAGATGGAACAAAAAGTTAAGGAATGATAACAATATGTTTGGATGGCTTCCTGTTGGCCTTGTACCACTTACAATTAACTTTTTTCCCTGGGCTGACACTTCAGCTCCCCAGTTATTTTAATCCAACTGGCCCCATCAGTAGCAGATATTTACAAAGGAAACATGGACAAGTTTGCAGATGAAAAGCCGGTGTTTAAGGCAAGTAAATAATTCCAGCTAGTTCCTATTGAGTTTCTGATGGTGTCATATTTCCATGAACAACAGGATATTTTTAAAATATAAACCAACAATTGAATTGTCACAGTATGGGTGGCATTTCAGTTCTGTACCACTTTGTCACTGGACCAAAAGATAAAAGGTTGAAATATTAAGGGACATGGAGCCAGACATGCTTCATCTGTTAGCAGCCCAGCATGTCACCACAAATGTGCTTCTGAGAAAGAAACATTAAAATCAAGTCTCCAGGGATGTTAACCCTTGTGTCACTGTTCTTTACCTTTAGCCCACACATTTCTCTCCTCAGAAAATGGAGGCAATGCCACTGTGGAGGCAACCACTAAGGTGTGTTTTAAATGATGTTGGTGAAATTGCATAGAAAAGCGTGACCTGGCTGCTGAGGACCTCCAACTCTCACTCATCCTCTCATCAAGGACTAATTCAGTGCGATTCCTGGAGACAACGTTGCAACTGGCTCCTTGCACCACCAGAGCTTTTGGACTCACCTTTTTTCATTTTTTTTTAATTTTTTTTTTTTTTTAATATCCTTCCCTTTGGCTTCTTCAGCCACTGAAACCCTGGGTCATCTCTGCGGCCCTTCTCTAGCTCTCTCCTTGGGGCCTTTCATATAGCTGTTGTAGGGCATCCCTTCACATCTCTGACTCATCTTACCATAGCAAAGCCAAAACTCTTTCCAGTTTTACATCTGTTTCTTCCACACCTTTTTTTTTTTCTCTTTTGCGCAGCTTTCTTAGATTAGAGGTTCCTGAACTGTGACTTTATCCAAGAGGTATCTGAAACTTGCTTAAGACACATAATTGTGACGAATGTATTTGGCAGTTTGCTTAGGAGAATGTTAAGAGTTACAGATGTGCAAGCACCTACAGGTTTATGATATTATTTTCATCACAAAGACATGGTGGTATGGCTGCTATGACTGGTGTGTTGGAATTGAAAAATACAGGCTCTTTAGGAAGGACAGGCTGGGGAGAAGCGGAACAGAGTCACCCTCTATGTCAGTGACCAGGTGGAGTGCATAGACCTCTGCTTGGGGATGGACAAGGAGCCGACCATAAGCTTATGGATCAGGATTAAAGGGAGACCAGGGACAGGTGACATTATAGTGCAGGTCTGGTGTTGTCCACCCCACCAGGAAGACTCTATAGCCTCGTGTTCACAAGCCCTGGTTGTCATGGGGAACTTCAACCACTCCAGTATCTTGAAATGACAACAGAGCAGGGTGTAAGTAATCCAGGAGCTTCCTGGAATGTGATGATAACTGCCTTCTCCAAGTGACAGAGGAGCCAACAAGGAGAGATGCTATGCTGAACCTCGTTCTCACCAACAAGGAAGGGCTGGTGGGAAATGTGAAGCTCAATGGGAGGAGTTCAGGACGTCAGGAGAGCAGACTTCATAGAAGCATAGAATAGTTACGGTTGGAAAGGACCTTAAGATCATCTAGTTCCAACCCCCTGCCATGGGCAAGGACACCACACACTAAAACATGTCACCCAAGGCTATGTCCAGCCTAGCCTTGAACAGTGCCAGGGATGGAGCATTCACATTTTCCTTGGCCAACCCATTTCAGTGCCTCACCACCCTCACAGTAAAGATCTTTCTCCTTTATTCCTTTAGCCTCTTCAGGGATCTGCTTGGTAGAGTACCATGGGATAAAGCCCCAGGGGAAAGAGTGGCCCAAGAGAACTGGTTAATATTCAAGGATCACCTCCTCCAAACTCGGAAGCAATGCACTCTGACAAAGAGAAAAGCCTGAGCTGATGAACAAGGAGCTCCTGGACAAACTCAAACACAAAAAGAAAGCCCACAGAGGGAAGAAACAAGAACAGGCAGCCTGGGAGGAATACAGAGATATTGTCTGGGCATCCAGGGATCAGGTTAGGAAACCTAAAGCCCTGATAGAATTAAATTTGGCTAGGGATATCAAGGGCAACAAGAAAAGCTTCTATAGGTACACTGGTGATAGAAGGAAAACTAGGGAAAATGTGGGCCCTCTCCAGAAAGAAACAGGAGAACTGGCTACCCAGAATATGGAGAAGGCTGAGGTTCTCAATGACACTCTTGCCTCAGTCTGCACCGGAAAGTGCTCCAGCCACAGAAATGCCAAAGTCACAAAAGGCAAAGGCATTGAGTAGATGAATCACTCACTGTAGGAGAAGATCAGGTTTAACACCATCTAGGGAACCTGAAGGTGCACAGGTCCACAGAACCTGATGAGGTGCATCTGCAGCTCCTGAGGGAATTGGGTGATGAAGTTATTAAGCCATTATCCATCACATTTGGGAAGTCATGTCAGTCCACTGAAGTTCCTGCTGACTGAAAAAAGGGGAAACATAACTCCCATTTTTGAAAAGGGAAAAAGGAAAAACTGGGTAACTACAGGCAAGTCTCATCCACCCCCATGGCAGGGGGTTTGGAACTGGATGACCTTTAAGGTCCCTTCAAACCCAACCATACTATGATTCCATGTGAAGCCTGGAGCCAGCCTGTGCAGTTGAAACTTGGTACCACCTGGCATGGTCTGGCAGTGGTCTGGCATGGTCCAAAGACATGCCAGGTGCTGTTGTAACAGCTCCCTAGAACCACATGTACATCTCAGTGCCTAGGATCTGACATGAGCCTCAGTTTTCCCAGTGGAGAGGCAGCCCAGGCTAATTATTTAGTCATTGATCTCCAGTATCTCTGTCTGTGTTAGAATATAATGTTTCTGAGAAAAACCTGTTTGCATTCTGTTAAGAAATAGTCCATCCTTCAAAGCTAGAGTATAGCCTGTCTGGTTTCTAATTGTTTCAAGACAGAAGGGGAGTGAGGAAATTAAATGGGACAAAAATATAATCTGAATAGCGGGCTTTCAACTACTTGGGAATCTTAAGTAAAATGCAAAATGCTTTTTGAAAAGGTCATGTAGAAGAACCATAAATTTTAACAAGACATTCCTCCCTGTTGTTGAGGCACAGTGTCAATATGGATCAACCTCCTAACAAAAGTGCACAAAGCACAAAACTCTGGCGTATTTAAATACCACTGGAAATTAGGAGAAAATATACTTTTATGGAGTACGCAATTTATCGCTTAAATAAAATCATATATATGGAAGGTCACACCCAGTGTCGGTAAGGCGAATGACAAGAACAAAGAAGAAGCTGATTTGTGTAGACTGACTTTTCAGAGCAGTGCCTCAGCAACTCTTCTGTAGGACTCCAGTTTTGCACACAGGGATAAAATACGTCTCAGCAGCACATAGTGAAGCACGAGTAATCTGAACTTCTGGGCTTCTATTTACAATGGTGATCAGGTATCTGCACAAAACTCATCACCAATTCAGGGGTCCCTGGAGAGTCACATTAATCATGAAAGCCTGGTCTCAGTCAGTAACAGCAGAGGTCACAGCTCCCATTCAGACTGCCCCACCAGACTCTCCAGTGTTTAATTGATGAGTTTGCATAGGCTCAGATGATTTTTGTCCATACCATTTAACTTGTCTTACTTTCTCCCAGTCTATTTATTAACAGCTCTCTGTGTAATGAAAATAGCTACCCATTTTCTTTGAAGCTTGGCTTTCCTTACTATACACATTTACAAAACAGCCTCTAAATACTGCAGGTATGGATTAAAGACAACTATTTTTGTGACTAGCTTTTGTGGATTTCTGCAGAGATACCTTATATGAATAAAATGATGCTCCAGCAACTTAACGAATGACTGATTCACTCAATGTGTTTATACAGTTTATTGACAAAAGTCATTTTAATATAAAAAAGGAAGTGAATGTATAGACTGATCAAGTCATTTCTTTCTGCTTACAAACATGGCTATTTAGGTCCATCATAATCCAAAATATGCATAAACCCTAAGTACAAAACTGCTAACAGTGCCAATAGTAGAGCTAATAATATCTGTACTGATTGTGCTCCTTGAGCATCTGCTTGCACTTTCTGCCAGTGCCACTGGTGAAGATGAAAGAATGAGAGTGTACTTTTTCAACAAGACAGCAAGGAAGGAGGAAGGATGATGTGACAAAAAATCAGCTTGGATATATAAAAAAGCTTTTTTATATAACACAGCTTTTTCTTTGGGCTGCTGAGGTAAACCAAATATGACTCTTTGCCAACGGACAGGCAAAGACTTCTGCAGATTTCCGTGGGTCCAGAGTATCACTTCAGAAATGGAAACACAGTAAAAGGAAAGAAGGGGAGTTCATGAGAGGATTTTAAAATGTGGATGGCATATAGAATGCAGCTAATAACAGCAGACACCAAACTGCAACTGCTCATCTGTATTATTTAAACAGAAATACAACTTCTCTTATTTTCATAGCTTTTCTCCAGAGCTTCTCGATGACAACCATGTTTGAAAGACCCTGTCTTTAGGTCCTTGTCACACACAGACCCAAGTCACCCTGAAAAGCTGTAGTTCATGTTTTTAAGTGATTACTTCATCACTTACAAAAGGAAATATTATGGCCATTTTAGTCTTTATGTGCAATTTTTAAAGACCTTGTTTTACAGAAGCTGAGTGTGGGATCCCTGCAGGCTTAATGAACAAAATTCATTCTCAAGATTACATGTTATTGCCATCATCCAGATGTCATCTCACTGTCTATTTTGTATGTTCAGTCACTATTTTCTTTCTTTAATTCCTTGGATGGGTGTTTTTCAATGTACCAGACAAGCAAAACATCAGCTTTCCTTCTGGCTAATGGGTAGCAAATCTAGCAGGGCACAGTAAGCCTCTGATTTCAAGAAACAGAAATATCCTATCTCTTGTCAATTTTGTTGTTATGGTACTCTGGTTAAAAGTGAACAGAAAAATAGTAGGCTGAGAAGGGCCTGAAAAATGCTTACAGCAACTGTTTTCTTCCAAATACCTTACAAATGATAAAAGGAGAAATAAAGACAGCGATGGCCGCATTGTTTATGATTTAACGATCTTCACTTCTAGATTTTGCAGTGTTTGTGTGAGCTGCACCACAAGTGGTTTCTGCAGCCATGGTACCAGCCTCGGACACCAAAAGGCTTGCTTTTGAAAGCTTGGGCAGGGCTCACCAGGTTCATCCAAGACACCCGCTCTCTAGACAGGCTGATTTCTGAGTGGGAAAAAAAAAAACCACCAAATGGCAAAAAACCTGCAGTGGAAATCTATTCTCTGTTGAAGTGACAGATAAGAAAATAATTCTTGCCTGTCACGAGATTTCTATTTCCCTGAGACTATTCCTGACAGTCTCTGTGATTATTGTACAATTAATCCAATTAAACAGTCTTTTTCCATAACAACCTTACTGTGCAGCTCTGTATTTGTGGGTGGGCAGCTGTTATCACAGCCCACTGGGGCAGGTCTCAGCATTACAGCAGAAAGAAAGAATTACATTTATGCATTACTCACTTCTCACCTGGGGCATAATAAATAGGTCTTGCGATTACTGGGTGTCTGTCTTAAACAGAAGAAAACAACATGTGAAAATGACACAAACTTGGTTTTCACCTAAAATATGGTAAAGTGCTGCTAGCCCCTAGAGAAAAATCTGTAATTTTTTTTCTTTTTTTTTAAATAAAAAGAATCTATAACAACACAATCCTTGGCATTAATTTTGCCCTTTCTTCGCCATATTTTTTCATGGCTGGCTTCACACTAGGAGTATCCCTCCAATCTTTTGCTTTTTTTACAGGTATACCTAATTTCTAGGATTCCAGTTTAGTCAGACGACATCTCTGTTTTACCCTTACAAGGCAGAGAAAACCCTCTCTGAATGTAGTCTGGGAAAATCAGACTAGAACATTCCTTACATGAGATATAGTGACCTTCAGAGCCTCACCTGGGATCACATAATGCCTCTGCTTTCAGTGGTACTAGAAAGATTTAAATTAGCCTTAATGCAGTATCCCAGGACTCCCCAGAGGAGAGAAATCCTTCCGTAGCAGAAGGGGATGTTCAGACAGCAGAGGGAAGACACCAGATACCTGTCTGCTGAGGAAAAGCAGCACAGCCAGGCCAAATGTGTCCTAATGATCTCAGCAAACCGCAAAACCTCAAGCCTTTGCCTGCTTGGTTCAGTTTCCTACACACAAGCATCTATTACTATTTCAGATGCCATTGGGTATCAGAGACAGCCCCATGGGGCTGTCGGAAGCACACGACCTATAGCAACGTGAGCCCTTGGGAAGAACAGGGAAGATCTGGACAGTGCCCCAGAGTGACATCAAATAGTCTGACTGAAGTGTTTTGAAATACACCCTTTCTCTCCTGAATTTTCTATTTTTCCTTTTAATGTGTGATCTTTGAGCTTGGTGGTTTATCCATTTCTCTCCTACCTGAGACTAATCCACTGATTCTTATGCTGGAGTCTGATATCTTTAGTTGGTACTTTCAAAAATGGCATTAGCATTTATTAGCATGTATTAGCCTTAATAAAAAGCAACAATATATTTACTGTTTCATTCCTTCAGACATGATCCACTGATCTGAAACAATTTTTGAAACTCTCATAGCAAAACCATAATGCGAAGGTCACAGAATAGTGAGCAAATTAGAAGCATCCTCATCTTTTTACATAAAATGCATACGCGAAGAGGCAGATAGGCAGCTTGCCATTGAAAATCCATAATTTGTTGTGCTTTTCTAATAATTCATTTGGGAATTTAGAAAGTATACAATACAAATTTCAAAACATATCACTGAATTAAAAAGAAAAACAGACATAAAAAGACAAAAAGTAATAATTTGGAAACCAAGCAAAAAAAAACCCAAAATGTCATATATGCAATCATTGTCTTTGATTTTTATTACACACAAAGGAGAATGTCTCACCTTTGGTTTTGCAGATGGGGAAAAACTGCTGGTACAAATACTACTGGATGAAACATCTATGTGTTTAAAATTGTACGTTTGCACCTTATAATAACAAAAGGAACATTGTCTTCAGTTCAAGGTGTCTTGTGAGCTGGGTAGCTTACCTTCCAATATATACCAAGGAAATATAGGCAGTAAATCAGAAATCAGTTCATTTGTTCATGCTCTGGTCTGTAGTCCCACATGAGATGCTCTGGGTCCCCTCACCCTACCTCCAGCTGCCACTCCATAGCATGCTCTCAAGGCATGAGCATCATATCAGTTCTGTTAGCCCAGTGCAGACCTCAGTCTCAGATGCTTTAGGGCATCAGAGATACATGAGATGTCTGCATTTAGAATAGCTTAACAGACAGTTACTTATGCCATGTGTGGACAGAGATTCAAATCCCTCCAGAGCAGACACCCACACATCAACTCAGCTGAGCAATTTCAGATGATGAGGTGGTGGGCTTCCACAGGGGACTGGTACTAGTAGAGATGCTCAGAAGCATCCCACATACCTACACAGGGTAAGCAGGCACGACACAAGCCTAGGAGAAACATCTTTCTGAAACAGACTCTAGAGACTGACTGGCGTAAAATGACTCTGTACCCTATGTTAGCTGAGTCAGTTCCTCCAGAAATCTGCTTGTAGCAGATGCTTGACATCCAGTCCATAAGTAGACACATAAGTGCAAACACTTCTAGTAACTGAATCCCGCTTCCACGGTCAGCCCTCCAAAACAAGTAAAATAACATTTTTAAAGGTCATGTTAAATAGTCAAGGATCTTTTATTGATAATTAAAAATAATAATAATAATAATACCAGATTTATCCATATTTTCCAGCCATAGTTCACAGAGACAGAAAATTATCCCACAGACTTGCTATGCTTTACACACAAAATTATCCTCCCTCCTTCAAAAAGCTGAAGAGAAACATGATAATCTTTCCCATCACTGCCCAAAATGCCAAGACAGATAAAATGAAGCAGGACACCTTTTTACTCACAGCTTCTCTTGACCTGAAAGAGAGAAACAAGCATCATTCCTCAACAAACACGTGGAAAAAGATGGCTAAAGAGCAGCCTAGGAATCCCATCCACAAGAGCAAGTTCCAGTAGTGTTAATGCTTTGGCTTTTATCAGCAGGCTTGCGATATGAGTTTTTCTTAAGAGTCCAGGATTATGAGAATCTCAGCATGCTTAAAAAAAAAATAAAGACAGGAGAAGACAAAAGGTAAAGGAAAAGGGAAATGGGGAAGAAAAAGGGAAGGTGAAAGGCAAGAATACCTAGACCTAACTTTCAAAAAGGAATTCTCATGGTGATGCATGCAGCCTAACAGCTCAAAAAAGATGAGGAAATTAAAAAATCTAATTAGTATTTAAACTTGTTTATCCTTAAAAAGTTGTGACTTATGGGAGCTTGATTTATGAATTCTGAACATTGGGAGCCAGCTGCATTAAAACACATATGGATCAACAGTAATGGACGATGATCAGAACAGTATAAACGCATCTTCAGTTTACATCTGATGAACTGGGTCATTTACCGAGGGGAGCAGCCCCAGAGAGGAGCCTCCAGCCCCGGCGCCAGATCAAACCCCGCGGGCAGAGCCTCGGCTCCGAGCGCCGACAGCCCCCGAGGGAGCCCCGAGCCCCCGCCGGACCCGGCCCGGGAGCCCGCAGCTCCGCTGAGGAGAGCGGGAACTCACAGGGGCGGGGCCGGGAGCGCCGGAACGGCGCGGAACGGCGCGGCGGTTGGCCCCGGCAGCGCGAGCGGGCAGCGGCGGGAGGGGGAGTGCTCGGCTGAGGGCCGGGG
>JAOEHY010013463.1:0-50003 GCA_025447955.1 Psilopsiagon aurifrons | reverse complement strand
ACTTGTTCCAACAGTTGCATGTCCTTCTTATGTTGAGGACACCAGAACTGCACACAATACTCCAAGTGAGGTCTCATAGAGCAGAGCAGAGGGGCAGGATCACCTCCCTCAACCTGCTGGTCATGATCCTTTTGATGCAGCCCAGGATGCGGTTGGCTTTCTGGGCTGCGAGCACACACTGCAACCGGCTCATGCTCATTTTCTCATCAATCAGCACCCCCAAGTCCTTCTGTGCAGGGCTGCTCTGAATCTCTTCTCTGCCCAACCTGTAGCTGTGCCTGGGATTACTCCGACCCATCCTACTGTTATAAAGTATATATCCATCAAATTTTACATGGGATAGCTCAGAATGCTCTCTGGATGATAGCAGCAACATTTTCTGCATTAGCAACTCTCCACAGATAACGCCTTGAGGATTGAGAGAGAGGGATTAAGTTTGAAGAAGTATCCCATGATACCCATATTTAATCATTGTACTTAGAGACTGTCTAATCAGTCAAAGCAACAACTGTTACTGACATATAAGTTTCATAAAAATATATACTAAACCAATGCAATAAGCCTTGTCCCTTTGAATTCGCCTCCAGTCCTTAAGCAACTCCCAGACAGAACAAACTGTGACTTTAGAAATAGAAACTGATGGCTCTAATGAAAGAGCCATGTTACCCAGGAGTGACAAACAGTAACTTGGGACGTATCCACGTGGCTGGAGGAAGGAGAAGGAGAAATTGTCGTTTGAGTAGCTTGATCTGGCAAGTAGTGTACCTTTGTAACCCAATATTAGCTTCTGAGTTTGGGATAGATAAAAGCTGTTAAAACCATGTACCCAGATACAAGTTTTGACATCAGCAGCTTAGTCTTTTTCCACCTTCAAAAATGTCAGTAGGATGAGAGGAAAGGGGGCGAACAGCAGAGGAAGAAAGGGTGGGTTTAGATGATAGGCTAAAATGTTTCTGCTTCTCTGGATACAGAACTACAATACTTGGCAAAAGTCTGGGAAGTGACATTTGGCAGGAGAGGATGGAAGGAAATGGTGAAGAAAGGCTCAGAGAGGGGCAGAGTTGATAATTTGAAAATTTCTAGAAGAGACAGAGCAGATATATTGCTGATGTGCTGTAAGTAAAGTGCACCATAACCAGTGTGACTGAGGTGAGCTGGCATGTGCTTTCACAACGAAATTTGGCTCTTCCATCACATGAAATATGCTCTGGTTGCTGCCCCATCATTTAACAGTATGGCATTCTGCTTAGGACAGAGCAAGCTGTTCTGTACCTTTAGAGACAGTGAGTACGTGTAGTTATGTCTTGAATGTTTTCACTGTAGCATATAATAGAAAGCCTCTCCTATGTAAGCATTAGCAATGCAATTTCATAACTATCTGTTCAGACAGTGCACAGGAGCTTGAAAAACAACTTGAGACACTTTCTTCCCTCTGGGAAATGCCATCCGAGAATATGTTAATCTGACAAATATGCGAAAGGCTGTCCCCTATTGGTGAACCATGAAGAATACCACCTTCTTTTTTTTTGTAGTTATGTGAAATGTGCTCCTCCCTGCTGAGAATGGAACAATCCTTACCCTCTCATCAAACCAGGCAGCTGAAAAGTACAGAGACACTGTGCTTCCTCTTTTGCCTTGCAATGTAAATTTGATATTATCTATACCACCTTTGACAATGCACTTGAAATTAATCAGAGGAGAAATGTCTTCTTTGATTATATTTAACCACAAACATTGATCAGTTGCATGCGATTTTAACCTCAGAGCTGTATGTCCAAAGTCCTTTCTAGTAAGGGCAAAATGTTACCCAGAGATACAGGGAACTTGTATTATCTGAGTCTCTGAAAAGACAGACTCAAGGGAAATGGGTGTACATCTGGGAAATTAAGAATCATTTATTATGAAACTGTCTGTGAGAGATGGACAGTATCGAAAGAAATTTCCCAAAAAACATCAATCCTTTGCCCATTCTACTTTTTCATTTGCAATTGCCTTGGCTCACCTTACTTTAAGATTCTTGCATTAATTTCTGGCAAACCAGGGACTCAGGCAAGTCTCTGAGGAGACCATAGCAAGACCTGCTGTTCCTCAGCATTTCAAGTGGAACTGGAAGCATTTGACTGCCCTGCCTGTAGCCTGGAAAAAAACCCATGGAAATGACATTGTCCTCTAGTCTTTTTTCAGGCTTCCTTTCTGCGGCAAGATATTTGCTCTGGCCTTAGGTGCAATAATAATTTGGCATCCTCGGGGTAGATCAGTGTGAGGGTTTATCGAGCAAACTCAGAGTCAAGTGGCCCAAGACCTCTACAAATACACAGGATGCAGCTTGAAGCCTTTACTTTGGATGTAGTAGATCTGATCCCCAAGTCTGCACTTCCACACCAGGCACATTGTTAAAAGACAAGCCATGGCTGTTGCTGCAGACCATCACATCACCGTTACTGACTGGCGCATGTTTGGTACATTTCTGGACTGGAGCTTCAGGCTTAGCTGCCTCCAAAGACTACCTGGCTGTCATAAACCAAAACTGCTCCCCAGCCAGAACCAGCATTGAACTGCACTACTCTACTGACTAAAACATTTGTGTTTCCAAGTACCCTGTAGGATGGCGGTGGAAAACTTTCCACTGTTATTGCTTGTCTCTTAAATGGGTACAGATCATCACTTGCTGGTTCCGGCCATTCTTCCTCTGTTTCTTGGGGTATGGTAGAGATCTCCCAAATTTGATCTATCTCATGGTGCTCAGATAGGCCAGCGCTTTTCACTGATGAAAATAATTTAGCCTAGGGTGAAGAAAGGAAGAAAGGCAGAAAAGAAATGCTTATTGTAGCATGTAGCAGGATAGTGGGCTGAAGGTCAAAATATGTCTGCTCTAGTCTCTAGTCTAAAGCTTTTGACAACTTATGATTCGTCAGTTGTACAGGATCTCTGAACTGAAATAGTACGCGAGTTCAAGCAAACTCCTCTTTTTCTGAGAGACAGTTAGGACTGCCATTTTTCTCCCACCTTCCTCAAAGATAAGAGGTTTCAGTGTAGTGAAGCAAATTTGTATGTCCTGACAGGTTTTTCTTGATTGTCTCTGGCATTCATCATTCCTCCATAAAGAGAAATAGGTTTTCCTACCTGTCACCCCTAACCTTCCTGTTCTCTAGACATCCTAAGGGTCTTTCTTCCTCGAGGGAAGAAAGTGTCTCAAGCTATTTTTTAATAGTCTTTTTACGGAACCTGAGGAGGAAGGTGATCCTGCCCCTCTGCTCTGCTCTTGTGAGACCTCACTTGGAGTATTGTATGCAATTCTGGTGTCCTCAACATAAGAAGGACATGCAACTGTTGGAACAAGTCCAGAGGAGGCCACGAGGATGATCAGGGGACTGGAGCACCTCTCGTATGAAGATGGGATGAGAAAGTTGGGGCTGTTCAGCCTGGAGAAGAGAAGGCTGCGTGGAGACCTCATAGCAGCCTTCCAGTATCTGAAGGGGAACTATAAGGATGCTGGGGAGGGACTGTAGAGATAGGACAAGGAGTAATGGGTTCAAACTTAAAGAGGGGAAGTTTAGATTGGATATAAGGAGGAAGTTCTTTACTGTAAGGGTCGTGAGGCACTGGAATGGGTTGCCCAGGGAAGCTGTGAATGCTCCATCGCTGGCCGTGTTCAAGGCCGGGTTGGACAGAGCCTTGGGTGGTATGGTTTAATGTGAGGTGTCCCTGCCCATGGCAGGGGGGTTAGAACTGGATGATCTTAAGGTCCTTTCCAACCCTGACTATTCTATGATTCTATGATTCTCTGAGTTAAGATTTCACAAAAGTGACTGGGTGGGTGGAGGGGGGAGCCTGAATACAAAATCCACATGTTGATCGGGATTCTGGGCGGGTAGCAAAGGAAGAAAGCTTTGCAGGGAGTGTTTTCAAGCTCTTAAGAGCACGTTTTTCCAAGAGCTGTTCTTAAGCATGAAACTGTTAATTATAAGAGCACAGTAGGGTAATATAAATGACACAAACAGCACTCTTTCATTGCAAAGCTGAATGGGTTTGTGTTTTAGTATATTTTTATGATAAAAGAGACAAAAGAATAAAAGTTTTTTCCTTCTCAAAAGCTACCATGCCTAGTAACATCTTTTGCTAATAAAAAGAGCTCAGCCTCCATCCCCTCCTGACATACGTTCTTACGCAATTAAAGCCCTGCAGATCCATAGGCCTATTGACAGCTTATTCCATGTCACTAAGCTTGGTTTGCTGCCCTGCTACAAAAATAACAATGCAGTGCCTCTTAAATGGTCTTAGTGTTAATAAGTGGTAGAAGAGATGGAGTTTTGTAGGCTGCCATCCTCCTACCTAGGATCTTCACTCTTTTTCTTCTCCCTTCTATTTTGTGTCAACAGCAGGGCTTACGTACCAACAGCAGGAGATTCAGTCTGCTTTTGTATTGTAGGAAATCGATTGTTGCTGTTGTTTTCCTTTTTTCTTTTTGCCAATTTGTCTTAGGCAGGTTGGAGGTGAAAGGCTCTGAAGTGTGCAAATTTGCCATGGAAGATACACATGTGGGCACATGGAGAGGGGAAAGAATAGCCAGTATCCCTTAACATGAAATCAGCCTATAAAATCTCAATGGAAAGGAGGAAATCCTTTTCTGTGTAGAATACCAGAAGCCCAATTCTAGTCCAAATAATAAAACCCTCTCAAAGTAGTCCTGTAGATAAGCTGTGCAAGCAGCATTAATACCTACTATCATTTCAGCTGCAGCCCACCAGCTGCTACTGGCTATTTGTAAATATGTGCATGCTGTTGAAAGCAAGGCAGTGTCCCCCATTAACAGTCCAGTCACTTTCTCATACAAATGCATGGAATCTAGATAAAACTGATTTCACTCCCTTTTCAGCAGGAACATTAGGAGTAGAGGGTGTTGCAAAACGTCAAACTGAGGCTCTCCGGTTGTGTCTTCCTCAGTTGTTCACTTGGTAGTGAAATCTAAGGATGAAACCCTACACCTACAACAGGGAGAATGTATGACTGTAATGCCTGCATTACAGTAATCATTTCCCAACTCTTTCACACACTTTGCGAAAGGCTTGGATGGGTATCTGGCACAGTTACTGTGAGCCACTGAGGTATGCACCTCCCTTTGATATTAAGCAAAAGCCCTAAAATAACTTTTTAGGAGCTCTACTATCTTTTATTACTAAGATATAAAAGAGAGATTATAACACTTTCAGGTTCCTCTGCCCTTCCCCCCTCCTTTTTACATCTGTATGTTCCTTGCTGAATGAATTTAGCTAACAGGATCTGCCACAGCACTTGCAGCAGAACCCTTTCCCTCTCTGCCCAGCTGCTGGATCTATTCCTGATCACACTTCTGGTACAACAACCCTGGGTGGATCATGAATGGCTCTCTAAAACTGCATCCATGAAGGAGAGCTACACCTTACTACATAGCTTTAGGCCAACTCACTTTGCAGCACAAGAGACAATGCCTAGTACATTGTTATCTTGGTCTTTGTTTCATTTCTCTGATTAAAAGCAAACTTGTGTTTCCTCTGCTGGATGCATTTGTTATCATTAGTCCATTGACTAGTGCATATACAGCCGGTTTTAGCCTCCATTTAAAGTGCAGTGAGTTTAAATACTGATGTGTATACTGCAGCAGGGTAACTAAGATGTACTTGAGCTATCATACATAGAGACATTTCTTTTTTTACCAGCAGTTTTAGAGTTGTGAGGTTTTTTTAATCTAATCCATTCAGTCAGTGGTCTCAAGGGTAAAAGCTTGTGCCTCAGCTTGGTGTTGATGCTTGGTCGAGTCTTAAAGCTTCATGGTTTTTTGACACTGCACTGCGTCTGAGGCTTTGATGTCTGAGACTGCTGCCTGCTCCGAGTAAATCGTATTTTGAAGTTTATCAGCAAGAAGACTGTGCCTTTTCTCAGACATCCACACATGCATCCACACACAGCATCTTTCCACTTCTTTTAGCTACCTACAAGTTTCCTTAGGATTAAATGATTCTTTCACTTACCGTTCCCACACAGACAGTGCCCCCTTTAACTGAAATCTCACAGCATTTGTGGAATAAGGTAATACATTCTTGTGCTTAACAGGGCCAAAAGAGAATCAAAAATGGTTTTCTCACTCCACTACCATAGCTACTGTACCTGGTCCATACTGGCCATGTATCTTCATGTAAAAGCTGTTGCTGAAACTGGTGGGACTAAAGTGAAGGCCAGATTTGTGCATCAGCAAAAGCTTGCTCCAGTGGTAGTTGTGGCTCACTCTGCTCTCAATAGTGTCATGAAATAATAAGTTTCTCCTGTGTAAACCCGTAGCTGTCATAGAGAGTGATGGTGACAATGTGATGTAAACATGACCAGGCTTCCTGGGCCTCCAGGGAGCTCATTTCCGGGGTTGGCACAATCTCTGTGTAGCTCCTGTGGCTGCAGCCTTGCTGTTCCCCTTTTGACTGGGTCTGGGGAAATATAATCCACTTCTCTGAAGCCTTGTGAAAGTTCAAGTCTGCCTTTCACAGGCAAATGGAGCCCATCAGGGTAGGTGATTAGGAGGATTAGCAAGACTGGTGTCTGAACCTTAGCTGTTCAAAGCTTTCTCCAGTGTACAGATAACTGCTGGCCGGAAAGAGCCCTGGCTCCCCATGTGCAGGGCAAGACCCGGATAAGCAGGCACTCTTCTGTTAAAAACAGCTTCTCGTTACCAAAATGTGATTTTTATAAGAAGCAGACAGTGCAGTTTGCATGTGCGGGTGTGCCTTTGTGTGCCAAATACAAATATTTCAGCAATCTATTCAAACCAGTGGCACTTATGATTGTCTTTGTACATCTCCTGGTTTCCATCCAGTAAGAGCACAGTACAGCACAAAGAGATTGTGCAGGCTTAAACTAGTCCTGAATTTCTTTATGCCAAGTTGTAAATCAAAGAGTAACATCCAACACAAACCAGTGCACCTGGCACTGAGGGCTAAATATGTTGTTATTCAGTTCAGTGTCTTTTGAGGAGACACTGGAGAGATGGTGTCACCTGGGGAGAGATTACAGAGGAACGGTGGAAGTGGGAGTTTCTGTGTAGTGTGGTTCAAGTCACAGCCACCTCTGCCCAAAATCACTTAGAATCATGAGGCCAGGACTCTGAAGAGCTGAAAGAGTGGAACTTTGCTCCCAGCACAAGTGAAAAACCTCTTAATGTAATACAAAACTGAATCTAATCCAACATCGCCTGCAGTCATGAAGGATAATGCACAGAACTGCTGTTCCAGGTGTTAATTGTGGTGTGGCATTTCAGGTAAACCTAAGGAATGTAATACCTGTCAGTGGGACTTATGCTCCTGAGTCCAATCAGTGCTTTACAAAATCCTCAGCTCCCTCAGCTATTATTGCCAATGTCTCTCGAGGTCTCTTGCACCTACTGAGGAATGTCTGGAAATTCTCAGGGCAAGAGATAAAGCAAAGGGTTTTTCTTTGGTTATATTTTAACAAAACTCTATCAGCCATTCTCTAAAGAGCTGGGGTACTCTCTCTTCAATACCTAGCATCTGAAGTTATACGTTGCACAGAAGAAAAAGCCAAGCATTCAAGCTTTTTCTCTCTTTCTTCAGAGTAGCTGCAAAGAACTCAGATGAGAAGTATATTGAAATACATTAAGCACACAGAAAACCTCCTCCATCTGTCATTTCAGCATTTTCCCTCCCGCTTCTGTTTATCTTCTATGTACAGAATCCCTGAATGAAGGAAATTCTTCAAGGATTCATGATTCAGGCTGTGGGGCCAGGAGGTAACTGGGGACAAGGAAAGAAAGGGCAGGTAAAACATAATTGCCTGTACACTGCTTTCCCTCAGCCATCTATATAACTCTTTCCTATGGAAGTGTAAATGCCTTGGTATAAAGGTCAAGATATTAGTGGACTGGGCATGATTCAGACAGTCTTTGTTCAATTCCTGCTATTGACTCTGTATGACCTGCGGTAGGTCCCGCATTTCTTTCGGTCTTATATCTCTATCTGTAAAGTCAGGATAAGAGTATTTCTTCTCTTTTTTTCTTGTCTGATTGGACTGCCAGCTCTTTAAACCGTAGTGTTGGGTGTGGATGCAAACACATCCACAGCTGTGGCTCTCCAAGCATGATGCAAATATGTAAGACTGTACCTGAGCTTCAAAATCTGCCACTAGAAGAAACAGTACAGTTTACCTGGCCTCAGCTTTAGTGCTTTGCTAATTATTTGTATTTTTTATATAAGTTACCATCAATGCTTTTAAAACAGTAGACTAGGAGAGAGCTCTTCTGTAAAGAGCAGCATGTTCGTAACTTTAACCTACCTTCAGTTCACTGAAGCTGGTAAGAAACCTCCCAGGTGGGGGGTTTATTTGTAACTGAAGCTTTGGACTTTAAGGACTTTCTCAGAAGTGTCTTGCTGGCCAGTGTTTACAAGAAAGCACTGGACTGCAGAGATCACGGGCTGATCTGGCACTGAATTCCCTGTCATCCTCAAAGGTACTATAAGAAAGTGTAGCAGAAAATGGTATGCTATTTAAATTCACAACAGTAACTGCAATAAAAGGTTTAAATGTTCCCATGAACCAGCTTCTTAATATCCTGTCAATGCTACTTCACTACCACTCTTGCTGTGAGAGGAGCAGTCAGGGAGACGCAGGTTTCAGCAGCAAAGCTGACCAAAGATGTGTTCTTCCCCTCTGGCCAATTCCCACCTGCCTTCTTGCAGTTCATCACCCCTCAGCTGTGTTGATACAAGAGTTTATTATTAACAATTATTTTCAGGCTGTTCATTTCAGGAATCCATGTTACAGCTCAGCTCCACAAACAATCATGATTGCTCAAGTGAGGCATACCAAACACAAGGGCCAGGAGGGGATGTGCAGAACAAGCAGCTGGGGAGCAGGGACTCCTAAGCAGGGCTTGCTGCTGAGCTGTGCCATGCACTTACCCCAGTCTCACTGCATGATGTCATCCTGTTAGCTGCATATGAAGGAGGGTATGTGTTTTCCTAAGAAGTTGTGTGCAAAAAGAATTCCTAAGGCTATCGATGACAGCATTCCTTGGAGAATATCTATGCTAATTCAGATGTTCATCTCATGGTATGGGAGTGGGAGTGGGAGGCACTGATAAGAAACATAAGACATCTAGACACATGTGACACACCGTGTCAAAGAATGGGGTCATTCAACACAGATCCTGAAAAAATCATAAACAGAGGAATCAAATAGGAATAATTATATAAGATGACTTTTTATTAGTTTTTATTTTGCTTCTATTTTAGGACATAAATGGGGATATTGTCTCACATTCAGGCTTATAAGACATAGTTCAAACAGTGTTCTTACTAAAAACTTGTTGAACCTCATTTTGCAATCAAAATTTACTTCAATTTGCATGCTGGTGCAGAAGCTTAAGCTAGGTAGAATTGCAACATTTATGGTCTCCAGATGGTAGCTGTTTTTGCAGATGAAGGTCACATCTTTTTAGACCCATTCTGTATCTATAGGCAAATTGGTTGAGATTTGGGGCTGTTTTGAATCAGAATGAATAGCTGAATTTTGGAACCTCAGCTTCCATACAGGACAAGAAGATAAGAACTGAGAGCCACTAAGGATTCACCTACTGATTGACAGATTGGCCAATACCAGCAAGCACTTTTTCAATCAGAAAAGCCATACCTGGGAATGAAAACTACTGGCAGGGAGAGGAAGTGATTTCCTAAGGAGAATACTGGCAAATTTAATCTTCCCGACAGGTACTGTGGAGATAAGCCCATTAACAACCTTCTGTTTCTGCTTCTCTTTGTGTTATTTTTCTCTTTCATAGATGCAAAGTTTAAAAAACATTTAATCTCTTACAGATTACATACAGTTTTATGCCTATTCATCTACTCACTTCCATTAGCAAGGGTAGAAAGAACTTTTTTGTCAGTTATCATATCATTAATGCTGAGCTCCTAGGCTTGATTTGACTATTGTGAATAGAGTCACTTCCAGAATCTATTTGAAAATTATTATATACATGCTTTTCTTTTGTGGAAAAATTGGTCAGCTTTCTGACAGTGTGCACAACACCCAGTTGCATCCTCACAGGTGGAACATGAAGCCTTACACCAGAAAAAATCAAAGCCCAGGAGAAAATACAGGCTGAAGAGAGTAGAACAAGGCTGGATTCTCAGAAGTGGCTGATGATAAGAGGTGCCTAGAAGAAGATCTGGCTTTCAGCTAGCTTGGAATGCCTAGCCTCTGAAGATCAGAAGCATTTAAGCTGTCTCAAACCTGAGCCAAAACCATCTTCTCTCTGGTGCTTGCTCACTGATTCTTCTCCTCTCTTTGGGCTGATGACTTCATTTGTCCCATAGGTCCTTTATCAGTGCATTTCCGTATCCTGCCTCTATTCCTTTCATCTCGCCTCATTTCCTGAGGGAGCTAAACTGCTTGGAATTCTTTTCTTTTTCCAGATTGAGAGTTCAAAGGATGGATTTTTGATTAACTATTCCTGATGAGTGGTTTCATTAAATGAACAGAAGGGAAATTGTTCTAACCTTCTATGTTGCTGAGGGGAGGGATAGTGATTTTGAGATCTTATGAATAAAAGGGCAGCCTCCCACAATATTGAGAACTTCACAGAACTGTAATATGTTGTTTCCTGCAGAATGATGTAGATGGTTTGGGCATGCTGCTACACCTCTGTTTATTGAAAACAAGATTAGCTCCACCATGAAAGACAGCGGCCTTCCTTGTTCAGAGTGGGGCTTGTCCCAGTTTGGTTGCACTGCTTCACTAGAACTAGGACACTTTCTCCACAAAGAAAGATCATAGACATAGAGCCCAAATCTTAGGACATCTCGAGCCACTGGGTTCATTAAAAGAATATTTGTACAAGTATTTGCATGCACTTTGACTATTTTGGGGTACTGTATATATTACTTGTAGAGCATCCAGTACAGTTCCTTCCAAGATAACTGGAGTATTGCCACTATGCACTGATCTGAACCGCATCAGTAAACACAGTGGGACTTCCTGAAGCTGTCATGGCATCAGCCGTGCTCTTGACAAAAGGCTTAGAATAAAGGGTAGTACCTATCCACTAACAGTCAGTGGGTCAGGGTCCAGAATGCCTGCAAACTTCTCTGAGAAGCCCAAAATATGGGCTGCTAATAACGGATTTTCCTGAGTTAACCTTTTATCTTGTTCTTTTCGAAATGCTGTCATCTAGCATGAGTTACATGCCACCAGATCCTTTTCCTAAAGTGGTTACAGTTTACCCCAATGAGAGCTAAGCTCTTTGTCTGGACTATCGTGCTAGAATATGCTTTAACTGCACCTTCTGTAGGATATAGCCTCTCAGGGAATCTTTCGGAGACACAATTCAGTGCAGCAAATCCATTTCTTACGTGTAGCCATGAAAAAGGAAAACAAAAATACAATCAAGAATGAAGGCATCAGCTGTCCTTGAATATATCTGATTTTTTTCTCACAGGAGAAGGCAGAAAGACAGCGGTTGTAATCTTGCTGTAGCTTGCGTGACACTTCCAACGCTGATTAACACTTGTACACGTTTTCTCCATAATATCAATGGAAATTCTATGAGGTTTCTGCGAAGTTTAAAACTCTCAGATGGAGAATTCATTGGGGGTTACCGGCTACAAGGAAACAACAAGTAGCTCAACCGGCATTGCTTTCCAAACCAGCTTCAGCCCAGGAATGCAACATGGCTTGACTTTGGCAACAGCCCTGTGGTTTGCCTCTTAAGGGTGCAGTATGAATCTGAACATCTTTGGACCAAGCAAGGACTAATCTCTGGACTTCCTGCATTTTACAGACATCTGAGAAATTAAAATTACCATGAGGATGCAGCACCAGCACAACAACCCCATTCCAGCAGTTTTTCCAGTGAGAGCCTGGGCAGAGTTGAGGTGTTTTTCTATGTATGGCTGAGGTATGATATCACTTCAAGTGGGAGACAGGCACCTTTCTGCTCCACCCCAGGGAGCCTCCCAGCACGCAGAAGTGCTTGATGAGCTCTGGAGTCCAGCATGAAGGTGCTGACTGAATTAAGTCATCTTTGGGACTAAGCAGTGTGGAGAGCAAATACTGTACATCGTCTTCTGAGAGGCTGGCTCCTGACTTCAATTTAATCCCCTTTTTAGACTATTTGAACCTTTGTGTCCTCATCCATAAAATGGTTTTAGCAGCTTTTTCCTGCCTCTCAAGACAGCTGCGTAAGCACACAAAGGTGTGTGCCTTAGCACTAATGAGCCCTTATGAATACTCAAAATGAGTACTGTGTAGATTAAAATGTGATGGGGGCTTTCCTTTATTTTGCTGAAATTGACTGAACCATTAAGGTCTCTTTTGAGGGGGTATTCCAGAGGAAACATTTATGTTCTGTGGAGGAAGCAGTGGGGCCAGAACCCATCAGATGCAAAGGTGCATGCACAAATATGCATTGCACAGTTCAAAATTTTCACCCTGGGGAACACAATTGTTCTGTTTTATTTTGGGATTTGTTACTTTACGGGTTTTTTTTTTCCAGAGCAAGAAGACATGAGTAGAGGCAGCTGCTCTGAGGAGAGCACTGATGTCACAGATTTTGGGCTCTGAACCCCAAAAGTGATGGAACAGTTCCCAGGCCTTTCAGTTCTCCATTTCTCATGGAAACAGAGGGTCGAACATGTTTCATACATAAATTATTTAATCCAAATCCACCGATTATTAAGATATGCTCTTAAAGACTTTGACTAGTGTGAAAAATCAGAGCATCTACTCTTTAACAGAACACTGTTATTGTACAAAAGAATGGACAAACATGAGTTTGAACTGCACATGTAAAAGCAGGCTGTATCTGCTTGTCCTGAGGTACAGAGGAGGCGTTTCTCTCATGCTTGCTCTGTATCCCTTCCTATGCTTGTGCCTATTACTAATGGTTGATGCAATAAAATGTTAATTTGTGGCAGGATCAGGAAGTGATAATTCTAAGCAAAAGAGGAATATCGTGGTATAAGATGACTTTAAATTACTACTTGGGGCTTGAATCCAATGGGCTTCATTGCTTATAAATTGAAATTGAACAAAATGCTCTCTTTCCTTGGTTTTCTTTCACAGACGTTTGAAGTAGGATCTTTCTTTTGACATATCCTTTGCTGTTTGTCACAAGACCAGCTGCAGAGCAGAAATACATGAGAAGTACAAGGCAAAATGGAGAGATTGTCATTTCTTCTGGTTTGTCTCTTCATATAGGCTTTCTGGGGTTCCCTTGCAGCTATATCAATTGTGTGATTATAGTGAGTATGTATATGTCTGTATGCTTAGTATCAATTTCTAAGCTGAAGACTGTGATTTTATAGCGTATTATTTATCAATTTCCTGCTAGGCCTAATGCTTATTTCATGAGAAATCACTGTTGAATATTTGAACCGAACGTGTCTCATTCAACTTAACATCTTTCCACAACAACAACATTCCTCTATCAGCATGCTGTCAACAGTAATGCTGAACCCACTTCACACCAGCATAAATTTTAACTGTCACATTACTTTACTAGAAGATTAGCCTTCCTTCTTGATAAATACCTTCCTAATACCTTGTACTGAGTGTGACAAGAGGTCAGGGTTTCTTTCATGCACTTGTAGTGTTATTCCACTGCTGGCATTTTACTCTGGAAACTTTGGACTATTCTTTTCTTTTTCAAGTCAGCAATTGGATCATATTTGTTTACGTCTGGCTGTGCAAATGTATTGATTTGTAGCCTGTTATTGTTTTGTGCCTTGTATATTTGTGGCTCTAATGGACTGAAAGTGTTTCAAAACTGAAAGGAATTAAAATATAGAGCTTTTTCTCTTAGCAAGTGTAGAGAATATCAACGACTTCAAATGTTTCAAAATGGGAATATACAGCATATATATACTGCTATTTTAAAGCTATAGATACTCTGCCATCCAGTAACTGAGTACAACGCATACAGAGAAGTAACAACGAAGTTGGCAATAGAAATCCTTGTCAAATGTGAGGAATGAGCTTTGAAACAAGCTCTGACTTTGCTTTAGTGTCACTTGCTTGGTCAAACAATATCACCCCCTAGCCAGACATCACCATATGGCCAGTGACAACTTTCTATTAAAGGCCTATGGTGTTTATCATCTCCTTTTACATATGGATAAAAATAAGTTCTGTGATCTGCTCATTGCTTCTGAGAGGTGTTTGTTCTCCTTCTTTAGAAGACTTTTGTCCCTACACTGTCCCCCATCCTTGGTGTTTAAAGTTTCCAAGTGCAGTTTTAGTGTTTTGAACTGCTGTTCAGCCACTGCCAACACGAAAAGCTGGCTCAAGCCCACATTTTCAGCAGTCGGTAGGTACTGAGGATGGCTTTGGAGAAGCTGAGGGCTCAGCTCTTGACAGTGCTGAAAATGTCATTGTGCAATTGACTCAAGCCCCTCATGTTCCTGCACCTGCTTTGGCTGCTCACTTATCCAAGTGGCTTTTTCAGAGCACGGCTACACAAATATGAATGTTGTGTCATGCGCCTCAACTGCTGAGCAAGGAACCTACTGTGTTGGTACAGCGTCAGACACATTTACTAAGGAGTCCTGGCAGCCTTAATGAATGAGGGAAAGGTGCTAATGATCCAATCACCCACTCATTCTTGAGATTGCTTAATCTTTATACAAGAAGTTTGATTATAGGAGTTACCATGTGTTTTAAGTTAACTTAATATATTCTTATATGCATGGCTGAGCTTTCTTAGTAATCCTATACAGTGCATGGATCCAAGGCACCATTCAGTGGCTCCTTGCAAATCCCCACAAAGCAATTACAGGCCTTTCTACATATTCAGGAATCGTCAGTTACAGGTGCAATTAAAGTAAAATTGCCTTCAGTAGATACTTGGCTATGATGACTTTTGCTGGTCATAATTCTTCCTGCACTTTGTTGTTTCTTCTGATAAAAATTATGTTTCTCTTGTGCCCTGAAATCTCAAGCTCATTTTTGACCCAAAGTATCCTCAGAGAGTTATAAAACTTAGACGATATAACTGCACATTACATAGTAATGAACATTGTGAGAATCAGGCCAGGAGGATGAAGACAAGAGGTATGAATTAATGTTTTAATAATCTTCCTCAGATTAGTAGAAGTCATACAGGCAGGGATCCCAGTAACTGCTGGTGAGCAATGCAGCTCCTCCAGTATGGACTCATATGCTTTATAACCCTCCAAGGAGATGATTGATCCTCTAACATCTGCAAGGACAGATGGTCACTCAGCTACCAATAAAGTTATGACCTTGTCCCAGCAATATGATGCAACTATGTACTGTGGACAGAACTACTATTTACAATGCCACAGCTTTTGCTGAAGACACGGGAAGCTGATTAGTTAATTTTTACTTCTATTTAATCCTGGGGCATTCTTTTCTACCAATCCAGGGCATCCACTATTTTTATAATGGAAAGACTAACACATATAACTGTGAATCATGCTACTTGGTTTTACAGTGGTATGACAAAATACTTGCTGGAGCAGTATCTCTGACTGCAGTCTGCTGATGTTATCCGTCTCCGATACAAGAGTCAACCAACAGGAGACCTACAGAATGCCAGCCTCCCTATGCATACATGTGTGCTGACAGTGAAGATCTGCTGTGATTTCCCCATGCTGAAATAACCGAAAGAATAGTGTCTTGGTTTTGCATTTTAGAATACAAAGAATCTTCAAAGACAGTGAAAAGATTCTATCTCAAAGTGGGAACCTTAAACACTACAGAACTGTATACTAGAAAAATGGGTTTACCCATTATAGACTAAGAGGCCGTCCTCTGGCACTGTGCAAAGTGTAGGAATTTCCTGAATTATTCTTTGAACACAGCTTTTCTCTGGGGAAAACACTTTGTCTCGTTTTAAAGATTTTGTTCAGTGGTGGAGAACACAGTATAAATCTTGTTTACTTGTTCCTATGTTTACTTACCTTCTCTGCTAAAAAAGTCACATTTTTGTCTTCTGAACTGGTCTAGATTTAACATCCATCCATCCATCCATCCATCCATCCATCCATCCATCCATCCATCCATGGGATGGAAACCTTTATATTTATTTTTTAATTTCTGTTCCTTGGCAGTGTTCAAGACAATACAGAGTGGTTTTGTGAGGCAGTTGCACTGTTAAAGATGTACAATTAGCTATGCTTTTCACAGATTCTTAGCATTATCCTTCTGGCTCGTCTAGGAACCATCTTCAGTTTTTCAGCGCAGAGTGATGAGATTTACTGAAAGGGACAATATTGACTCAGAGAGCTTCCCATCTATGGCTTTCAAAACAGGTGACAAATTTGACATTCCATGCATGCTATAGCAACAAATGCTGAAAAAGATTTAATCTTACATTTTTAAGTATCTGACTGCTATGAGATGGGTGCAATGTCACAGAAATAATAGCATTCAGTTGAATTTTTGCTCCTCCACTTGGGTACAGAGAATTTACATTTACAGTGGCTCTACCAGATATAGTCTTCTCAGCAAATGTCACTGATGTCCGTAAACCAGAAAATAGGGGACATGGGACAGTTAGCAGAGAAACTGCTACCGCTGCAACCTTCTTTGTTTTCTTTAATGTACCCTCTTGATATGTTCCATGTTCACAGTTACCTTCCAGTTTGTCAGCACCGTTAATCCAGCTCCTGGTTGATGAGTGTTTAAAAAGTCGGTTAACCACAGCCAAGCTCCAAACAAGCATCTGGCACTGGTTGTTTAGATGTGTCTGTGAGTAATGACAAGCTACAGGAAAGCCAAGCCAGTATTCAGACATTAATTTTTGGCAATGGGATTTGCTGTGTTATTTCTCTTCTGTATTAACGGAAAGGATCTGGCTTTTATTTTTTAACCTTGTTGTTTCAATGCCAGAACAGTAGAAATATTACACAGGTTAAAACAATAGCTCTTAAAAGATGTGATACTTTCTTTCATCTCCTGTTTAGTACAAAGCCTTGGTAGTGCCATTTCACATAAAGAACTGCAAAAGTCACAAGGTCCAGAAATACAATAACTCCAGCACTGAAAAAAAAGAGACCTGCTTTGTCTTTTTATTGACTATAAATGTGGTGAAAAAGGCCATACCACATCCTCAGCCGTAACTAGTTAATTATTTTCTGTTGTTTTTGTGGATGTTTCTAACCAACATTAAGCAAAATGTACATTGTGGAATAAACCATCCATACTGTATATGCCATAATTACTGTTTAGCAATTTCACACTAGCAAAAATTTATTAAAACTTCACGACTCATTAATAGTAAGTGATCATAATCGCTTAATAGAAAAGGAAACTGAGCTAATGATAGAAGTGCTGATTAATGTTTTTGACCTTAAGACAGGAAGCCAAGTGAAATTAATATCACTGGATGTTGAAAGTGAAGTTATTGTCAAGTGGAGATAGTCTATACCTATAACAGAGACCCCCCAACTGCACAAATTTTGTGTTCTTCAGCAGAAAAGTATTCCTTCCTGTACTGAGTGGCATTTTTAAAAGTCTTTCTGCTACATTTCAAGTAAGCATGAGATTGTTTTTATTATGAAAATTGGTTTAAAAAGAGTAATCTATCTAAACACTCATACACTTGCTCATGTCAGCAAGAAATCTCACAGCAATTTGTGCTAGTAAATTCATAGACTCATAGAATCATAGAATAGTGAGGATTGGAAAGGACCTTAAGATCATCTATTATATGTAGCTATTTTTCTCTTTGGTCAACAGGATTTCTTTCATGAGCTCAGGTTTAATATTATTCAAGAGAAGCACACAGTACAGCTCACCAGCCAGTTGCCTAATCATATATCAGATACTTGGGCACCACCAGACTTGACAGGATGACTGTTTCTATAGCCAGCTGTCTGCCTGGAAAGCATCTTCCTCAGCTTCACAGCTGGCTGCTTCTGATGCCCAAGGAGCTGTAGCAAAGTGGTGGCATTTGAGCCACAACAGGCAGTGGACTGCACTGAGTTCTTGTGACCAGCTTTGGGTTGGATCAATGTGGCTGTGTAACATCTTGCATAGACCCCAATGTGCATGGGTCGCAATGTCTGAGGTAACACAGGTGCCAGGTTCTAAGTGGAAAAAGTCTCTTGCTTCAGCAGTAAATATGGCTTTTTTTTCTTTCTTTGAAATGAGACGGTCTCATCACGGCATGATAGTTTTTAATTATGCCACAGCCCCATGTGCTACATTTAAGGAGGACGAAGGTTCTGGACACTCTCACAAATTGGTCTACTCCCATCCAATTGAAGATGTCGAGTGAAGATAACTGACTTCTTAGCCTTTTCCTCAGGAAGGCAAATTTCCTTCTCTATATGCTAATTTAGGTTGCCAGCACTCCAAACTCCAAACTCAAATCTTCCTTAGATTATTCAAGAACCCCCATGATGGGCAGAATGGGAGAGATGGTTTCTTGCAAGTACAAGCAGAATTTTTCCTGAATAGTGGCCACCTGGTAGTGACCTTTAAGTTCATTTGACAGCAGTCAAAGTCACAGCGGGCAGGACAATCCCCTTCTAATAATGTCACTCAATATTTAGCCTACCTACATTTGTATTAATAATAAAGCCCTCAGGCAGTGAGTTATGTGCAGCCATTGATCTGCTCAAAACAGCACTGCAGTATTGACAAATATTGTTTTGGAGGCAAATAAAAGCTAAACTGTATTTACAGCCGCCAGAGTCTGACTTCTGATAAACAGGCAAATATCACTGCTCAGCCAGGTTAATGCTACCTCTGAGGCCTCTCCAATCCAGCATGAAGCCAGCAGTGGATGGGTGATTCCTTTTTTAATTGTTGGTTTTATGCTTATGTATCTGTGTGTGTGTGTGTGCGCGCGAGACACTTCTGCAACTGCCTCTCTTTAAGATTTTTGTGTTAATGTATGTCTCTTTTGGAAGCAAAAGGGATGTGGCACACTTGCAAACCTAGAGATAAATACCATCTGTTTAGCTGACCTCACAGAGATTGTTGGTGGAATGTTCTTTTTTTTTTTAATATATGTGTATATATGTATAATAGCAATTCAGAGATTTGAATGTCAGGTCCTTCCAAAGCAATTGGCTACCAGGTTTTATGTTATAATGCTACAAAATACAAATGTGGGTTTTTATTAGAAACTCTGAATTACACTTTTTACCTCAAAAGCGATGTATTTTCCAGCATCCTCTTTGGGTAAAAGCAACAATAAAAAACCTTCTTTCTGCACAATTACTTTGGAGCAACATTTCCCAGTCCCTGTTTTGGCTTGTTCCTGGCTGTTGCTCTCTAGTTTTCTGTAATTAATATGGATAAAAAAAATTGGCGATGCAGAATTAGGGAGTGCAATTTGTATTCAGGGCCAAAACATGCATATCACCAAAACACTGGGTTCATTGTCACCAAAAAATCATTCCAGGAAATCATCCTCCTGCCCCTGAATGTAAAACAGCACGAAGCAGACAATAACACAGACAGCTTTTGTCGCCAACATGCAGGAGCTGTGTAAGTGCTGGGGCTGGCCAATTGCTCAGACAGAGTGGTTTGGAGAGCTGTAGGAGCACGCTTGGAAAATGGTGAAGACCACCTTCCAAAATCCATGTCCGAAGCAGCTGAGATCCTCTACTGGTTTAATGGCACACTCTAAGACCACTCCTTATGGGAAGCTGGCCAATTTGCCCTAACATATCCATCATATGCCTGCTTTGAAGATGTCAAACTGCTCTCTTCATCTGCTTATCAGGGTGTCATTTAAAATGTCTGTGCATAACTCAACCCATTTAACTGAAATGATTCTATAAATGTCATTAAAAGTAGATAACCTTACTTATTTGGGCATCACTACCGAAACACAGATTTCCTGGTGTAATGGGCATTATTTAAAACCTAGCATCCAGGACAGCAGAGAGAGAATGTCTTTATGAGGACACTCGTCCTGTCATGACAAGAGATTGATGCTAATTGGCATCATTCTTTATTAATCTCATAATATATGCACGTGGATGAAGGGCAATGTGGCACAAGGGCTTGTGCCTGTGCACCTTGTAGGAAGACTCCTGGTACTACTTACCCAGCTGGCCTTTATCCAGTAGTAGTCCTTTTGCCATTATCTCTCAACCCAGGTGGATGTTGTTGAAATTCACTATGTGTGAATAGTCACAATGAAAAGTAAAAAGAATAAAAATCAACAAACCCTAAAAATCAATCCCACAGACAACACACACTAAAGAACCCATCTGGTCATGCATAGCTGGCTGCTTAGTGGTGTCAAGCACAGCTTGGTTTAAACTGTCCCCAGAGAGGCTGCTGCTTAGCCAGCTTGTCACGGAGCTGTACCTCTTGAATGGAGGCTTCACTGCTGTCCCTCCCTCCATATTCTTCTCTTTCACAGCACTTGTGCAGTGGCAGCATAGAGACAAAGGGAAAGCAGGTAGAAGGAAAGCCTGATGCTAACTCATATTGTCAAACATTCTGATTGCTTTGTGCATCCCAGTCCCCCACTCTGCATCTTTGAAATGGTTAAACACTTGGGAAATGGCACTGGAGGAGCTGAAGTACCTGCAGCACTTTATGCACAGGATCATAACAGCAGCAAAGCAACTCCTAAATCCAAGCAACCTCAACAGGTGGCCCAGGAACCCCAGCTGAGCTGTTAGATGCTCACAGATTATGCTGCCTTCCTCTTCTACTTTCAAAATCACAGATCATCTGAGCAGCAAGCAATGCCAAGATAGCTAAACATACCATGCAACTCTAGCTCCTTCTGGGAGTGCCAAAACATGATGGTGAACATGTAGGATGATGACCTGCTGCTGTGTTAGTTGAGAAGGTATTTTCAGCCCTAAAAGAACAGCCCTTTCATCTTGGATTTCTACCACTTACACCTTTCCTTTTGCATCCTGCCACCAAAACTCGTTTCCCCCTCTCTGAGGCAACAGCATTGAAACTGTCTGGCCTTAAAATGGTAGGAAGCTCTGGCTTGCCCTTTGCTGCGCAGCAGGTTTTTTGTGGGTGGCTGTGATTGCTCTTTGCCCATAATATATTTATTTGTTAAGCCTCAATTCAAATCTGAGTAAATGCTGAAATAATTTTCCTGGTTTCTAGTCATCAACACGAGCAAATGCATCATGAAAGCTTGTCTGTTTGTCCACCTTCCCTTTGCCCTTCCAACACACTCTGTATTTCCTAAAATATTCCCCTGCCTTGAAGACCCTTTTGTCTTTGAAGCCTTTGCAGCTCTTTCGCTGCCATTGTGTGAAAACAGGAGCAAGCCCTTTCTTTCTGGCCTGGCAAGACGAATGGGTGGGATGGGTGTGGAGGCCTGTTTGCATGCCAGAGAGTGAACAAGCATGAATAGGGCCAGCTGGCCACTCTTGTGCCTGTCTTTCTTTCCATCATTTCCATCTGATGTGCCCTGCTCATTGTAATTTTGCAGGCCATATTCACTAACACAAAAAGACTAGGGAGCAAGCAAATTCACAGATATTTAAAGGGAGAAGCTTTATTTCTTACTTTCTGAGATCATAGTGGACTGCAAAACAACATGAAACAATGAGACCAACCTTTAATAAGCTTGCTTTCTTTTTTAAGCTTCCTTGTTTTTTGGTATAAATCAAAACAGACCAAACAACCAGGGTGTTTTTTTTTTTTTTTTTCTCACAAAATCATGCTTTTTAATAAAAAAAGAGAATAATGTTTATTGTGAGAGTTGTTTTCTGGATATGTACAATACTAATGCAGGAGAATTATGATAACAGAAAACGCTAAACATCATGTATTAACTTCCAAAGTGTGGACAGTCCAAAGAACAAAGTCCTCAGATTAATGTCTAAGAAAGTCAACAGGAACAAGTGAACAGTAGTTTTACTTTCTTTACAACAAATTACTAGCCATTATGACTGAAGACCTGACACATACCTAATAACCGGCAGTGAGATGTACAGAAATCCATAAGACAACATAGAATTTACACATGAATGTAACTGTTTGTGTAAGAATTTTACTCCAGAAAATAGAAGCATATTATAGACTGATAGTTTTGGGAAAAAAAGGCCAAAAAAAAGAAAAAGGCAGGAAAATACTAACATTGGATATCCTCAGTTCACAGTGAATGCCAGTCTTCCTGGGTCCAAAATGCTACCTGTTACCTTTATCTGCGTCCTTTCTGCCTAACCTCAATTAATCCCTTTATCACTGTGGTGTAACAAAAATTACTTCTACCTGAGCCTTCTCCCGCTGTTTCCTCTTTGCTGCAGCTCTTGTCAGCCTGCACTTTACACAGAAAGTGCAAACTCAGACATACCCTCAGGTGAAAGACACACGTACACCTTCTCAGCATGAGCGGTACTAATTACAGCTAATCATTTCAGCACTAAGTAATGCTACACAAAACATTGTACAAATCCCGTTAGGCAAACTCAATAGCAATAATCTGGGGGGGAGGGAAGAATACAAAGATTAATAATTGCCACCAGTTAAGTTTCCCATGTGTTGCAGTGTTTTGAAGCAATTTCTTACACTGCCTGCCTTATGGATTTTTACAGCGGTTTTGTCTTATCCAGAAATGGTGCAGAGTACTGGGAAGAGGCAAAAACGTTGATTTTATGCCTCTCTTCTACTGTGACCTTCCCAGAGAAGAGGCAGTACAAAATTCAAGATCAAATTTCTGCTTTCAATTTTTACCTCCACTTTTCCTTATAAACTGTGTGTGACTCAGTCCAGATTGCGCGCTCCCGACTGCCAGATGCAACCCACTGCAGGGCTTTGTTCCACCTCTAGCAATCCTTACAAACACTTCCTGAATTAACTTCTACTTAAAGATTCAAGTCTTTATCCCACCCCAAAGCATGCAGAGGGTATCATCACTAGTAATCAGGTTTGGGGGCTTGGCAAGGAGACCCTGCGCTCCCATCAGCTGAACTTGGTTAGCACACTCCTGCGAGAGCTGCTTCATCACTCAAAAGGGGGAACAATTCACAAAGTCAAATAACAAAGTGTTTTTTTTGTGTCTTCTACCTAGTGGGACATACATTCTGCTTCTCAGCAGTGTGGTCTCTGCAGTATCTCCTTATAAAATAAATGGTAGCTCCCTAAACAGTATTTTTTGCATCTTCTGACTGTCTCGTATTTTTGACAAAAGCTTCTTTCTGTCACATACATCCTATTCCATAAACACTAGTAGGAAAGGAGCACGATGTTTCAATTTTATTTGGAAAATTACTCCAGAGTTTCAGCAGATTTGCTGGCTTCTGTGCTTGAAGGAGTTTATATCTCCCTGTGGTTCATTAATCTATGGGGGTTAGCTTTTGTACCTTTTAAGCTTCAACCTAAGGGCAAGTGTGGTGGTCAAAATCAACTCATTCTGTGCAGACGAGGTGCAGCTAGCAAGCCTGGCATGACTCACTTGTCAGCTTGTAGCTCTGAAAAGGTTTATTAGTGGTCTAAACAAACTTCGCACCAGCTAGAGTGGCCTGGGTGATGGAAGTAGACACAAAGGCTAAGCACAGTACAGACCAGCTAGTGCCAACATACCTCATGTTACCAGTGTTATCAGTGGACAGCCAGAAGAATGCTACTGCCTCTTGGTGCCCACTGTGGTACTGCTTTTATGCAACTGGCCAGTAAATATAGACTGAGATTACTGACTGAGATGGACTTAGGTTACTGAAACTGCTGCTGAGAACTGGGTGATATCAGTCAACCATTTTCACCTCTTTGATGCTTCCAAACAGACTGAGCAAATTATCTCAGAATAGGGTAGAGTGGGGGTGTACTTCAGACAAGAATAAAACAAAAGAAGATGCAGCATTTTTGCACTTACAAAAGCAGGACTTTGAATGTGAGCTCCTACTGTCAAAGCAATGTCCAGCTGAAAGAGTCAGGAGGAGCTTTGCATCATTGATACCAATGCTAGAAAAACTGCTTGACATGAGCTGGTAAATGTAGGAATAGTATAATGCCATGACATCATCTCCAATTACTTATCTTTCTTTATCCACAACATCAATTTGTAGAATGAGTGTTTCGAAGAAGCCTGAAAAAAAATCCATGGCCTCATTTACTAGAAGCTGAACCTCCCAAACTGCTCAGTTTCATAAGGACTGAAGGCACTGGGCAGTGGGTATTCAATGCTTTGGAGGAAGGAAGTCTTTAACAGGTCAATTATTGTGGTATTTTGGCAGGAGGAATCTGAAGATAATTACCCTTAAACCTATGACTCATTTTCTCCTGTATTCTAGGAAACTCCCCTTTTGACAGATTAAAGAGTAGTGCAAAAGAATTAAAGTGCATTGGAATCACTAAAAGCAGGGTGAAACGGGCAAAGGGGAACCCTTGCTGAAGTGAAATCGCATTTGGCTGCTGTAACCCAGGCACCAAATAGCTCAAAGTGTAAGCACGGGGGGGAAGTTCAGCTGTTGGCACCTGGCACAGGTAAAACAGCAAAACCTATCGCTGCTCTGAGAACCTCAATGACTCGTCTAGATGGTACCAATTTATCACACCACAATCTATATTGATAAGAAATGCTACTGAGAAATTGGTTCACTCTGTGCTCTTTTAAACTTCAACCAATCTTTAGGCCATATCTTGAATTTGCTGCTCTGGCTTTTATGAATGATGAAAGAGATCATCTGAGTAGCAGTTGCAGGACTTGGCTTCTGACTGTTGAGGGGACCATATCTAATAAGAATTTAGTAAGTATAACCATCCCCTGGAGGCAACCATACTCAGATGAAGAGAACACGGAACCAGGGTGTATGAAAGTCAAGATAATATTGAGTTAAAAATGGCAATTCACCAGCCTTCCTGATTTTACCTTAAAAATGGACCCATCAAAATTCCCCAATTAAACTTCTTAATCTTGAAAGAAAAAAACCTTCTTTCTGTGACTTCACCTATTTGGCTGAAATTCCAGCTGGGAAATACATCAGAAGTATTTAAATATTTCCAAGAGATTGTGAGTGTTTAAAAGTTTTTAATCCTCACTCAGTACCAAACTAAATTTTAAATTCCATCTGGGGAATAGCAACATCATGTTTTAACTTGTTCTAGTCAAACAGTGCTAAACAGATAAACTAGGAACTTGCAATTTCCTCCCCCTAAGAAAAGGTGCTGGTCGTCCAGTAGTGACATACTCCTAATCACATTTTTTCCCTCAGAAGTGAAGCTTGTAACTCAAAAACCCCCCAAAACCTAAAATAAAACCAACACTGGGGCAAATCTATAAAGTGGATTATTGTACAGTATGGAGAAAATGACCTTCTGAAGGTAAAGGGGAAGCTGCAATAGCCAGTAATTGAAATGTCATAGGACATTCTGCTCTGGGAAGCAGAAGCAAATATTTAAAGATGTGAAATATTTAACAAGTCACTGGATTAATTTCTCTGCCAAGTTCATCAGAAGCAAATATATTTCTATTTGATGTCAGAGACATCAGGTAGAGTCTGACTAACCTTATGGCAGTAAAACAACCTTGGGGGGCTCTTTAGCCTGGAAAAGTTTTAATACAGAAGTCTCAGCAGTGAACATATGTTTTTCAGTAAAGCAGATCCACCTTGGTGTTGAAGACAAACAATTGCCCTTTATGAAAGAAAGTTTTAATTGCTGTACAAATAACTGCTCATTCTTCCACCTCTTACTGCTTGCTCTGAAGGAGCTGCTGTTCTAGCAGAACTCAGCTCTTTTATGATAAGGTAAGTATGAGATACTCCTGTCACTTGACATACACAAGATGTATGTCCCTTCAGGGAGCTGTTCTGAGTTTTGCTCTTCTCCTTCACTGGTGTCTCACCATCTCTCCTTCACGGAAATATCATCGTGATTAAGCCAACAATCACAAATTAAAATTAGATTGAGATTTCAAGGTGATTCCTTCTCTTTTTATTTCACCTCCAGCCTAATTGCATAGGCTCAGCAAAAGTGTATGCTTTCATGTTTTCAGTCTACTGATTCAAACTGCAACATCCCTCAAACAGCCTCATATTTAAAAGGTTGGGTCTTAGAGGGACATAATTTCATCTTAAAAAAGGCCAGAAATAGGTCTCCAGACAGAGTCTATCTATGCAACTCTTTGAAATGATTAAGAGTTCCTGTTTCTCCTAATACTTTGTCATGACACAGTAGGAATGAAGCTGTTCAATGGAAAGTGCCTGGTGCCCCGGTGAAGATGGATGGGCAGCCCTTGCTCAGTGCTTGGTACCTCCCATTCTCTTTAAGTAGCTGGGATCTTGGGGAGTGCAGTCAGGAAGACAAAAGCTGCACTCCTCATTACTGACCAAATCACTGCACAGACACTCCTGCTGCCTGTTGGTGGATGTCACCACCTGCACGGGCTCACCTGTACAGGAAAGCCTCACTTGCTCTTACTTTTGCTAATATCTGAAAGGTTCATCTTCAGTGCTTCTCTCATTGGACTAGCTTTTGCAAGCAATACCTATGTTAAATACTGCAAAGCCTTAGACATACGTATCAGTTCAAGTCTGAATTTTGTGTGTACTACTAAAGAAACATAAACGTAATAATCAAGGTTATTTAACATGGCAGAGTATACACACTCCCAATAATACTAATAACAATGTTCCATTATGTTAAATGAAAAAGATTATTTGTATATGTTGACAGTAGCCCACGATTTAATTTACACAGAACTTAATTGGTTAAATTTACAATTTAAACAGTAGATCATCTGTGTGTACATCCTGTATTTGGACAGTTCTTGTATTACTGTTAATATTGATAGAAATGTGATAAAGGCATATAGCAAGCTCACCTGAAGCTTGTTCAATGAGCACTCAGCACGTGTTTTTTTAGTGACTGAATGGGAAAAAAACCAGGAACAATTTACACATTTCAGTAGTGCATGTCTGCATTGACAAGGTCGCCATGCTAAATTGACATCATCCACACCACATCCATCATTTAAAAATCCACCAATATTTGCATGGTGAGGCCTATATAAACCTCACTGAGTGTCAGACTCTTAAGGTTTTTTCCCTCTTGCCTAGTTAATAAGCAATTTATTTTTTTAATTAAGAATTCAGTGCACTTTTAATTTACATGGGGAAAAAAAAAAAAAGCCTGAGTGCTCTGGGGCTCTTTTGTGGTAACATGGCTAGCCATATAAAACACCATTTCTTCCTCTGCTACATACATAATTGCATTTCCAAAGCTGCCTCTCATTGAATCAGATAACTAGCAATTTCTTTTGTAATCAGACCCTAATTAGGTTGTTGTTTACAGTATAATTGATCAATAGCTTTTATTCCGTATCACACAGTGTCAAAGCTCTAATATTTGGTATTAAATGTAATAGAGATACTGCAATCAAACAAAAACATCTTCAGAATGTATGTACTATATTGGGAGATTATTAAAATTCCCGATACTGCTTAAAATGTTTAATGTGCTGAATACAAATGATATTTGAAAGAAAGCTTTGTGGATCAAAGATGGGTTTAATAATTGTGATGTTTATGAATTTGTTTTGAAAATATTTTTAATTGGATAATGTCAGACTTTTGAATTAGAACCCTATGTTCATTAGCATTTCAATATGTTGTACTATCAACTCCTTTTGACATAAAAGAATTTGATTTATTTTTTAAATCATGAATCTCATAATCTTTTTTTCTGTTGCCACTAGTTCTTAGTAATTTGATTAGCTTCTTCAAGAAGAGCAACAGGAACCACATGGGCTTTGCTGGTGATGATATGCTATGTATCTCTCCTCTGAAAGCAGCTCTGCTGCCTTTGAAAGTGATGTGAAGTTTCTTATCAGCACAGAATTAAAGAATAATATTGTCTAATTTGTTATGTTCAGTGGCACAGAGTATTGTAGAATTCTATCACATACACGATATTTTGAAACCTATATTATGTGGCCATAATCGAGAGCACATAAACAAATTTCAGAATTTGTGGAAGTGTTTATTATTAGCTAAGGAAAAGTTCAACAGATGAACTTGTCAATAGGTTTAATAATCTCTTAGTCAGATGTGTATTTTGCACACTCCCAAATTTCAATGCAGTTTATAAAACAGTAACATATAGTTGATAGTTCTATTGCAAATAACTGGTGTGGATGTTTCAGAGCAGGATGGGGCATAACTGTGTAAGTCCCAATGTAAATCGGCTAATTCAACATGATGAATTCCCTGCTTAGCAAAGTTATCTTCTACTCTCAATACAAACAAATGATTACTCTTGATCATTTAGGCATAACTGCTTGTAACAGTCAACAAGCCATCACAGTAAGATACAAAGACCTTAGGAAAAAATGCTGCCTATTTGATGACATTTAAAGCTTTACAGAATTCCTTCAAGGTACCACAAAAAATCATCACGAGCCAGCTCAGGCTGTTGGTGTCACTGAATGAAACCCCAAGTGATCAAATCATGTATACTGGCAATATTGCTATTCAAACCATTAAAACAATTTATGGAACTGGTCTTGCCAACAGTTCATAATGTCACCAATGCCAAGGTTGGAAGTGTGTTTGACGCTGCCTTGTAGTTGATCAACCATCCTATTGTGTTGATATTAGCTGTCTAAGAAATAAAACAGTTTAAATGATATCCTACTACCTCTTTTCCCTCTACAATGTTGTAATAAGAGAAGTAAGGTGTGAAGTTCCTGCAACTTCTTGAGCTGTCGTTATCAGCTATGTATAAACAGATAATGCTGGTTTAACAGAGCAAATAAATTGTATGTCATTTTTTTATTAAACAAACAATATAATAACTGGACTATATTATCACAATGGAAGCAAAGACCATAGACTGTACAGCTGAAACCCTTTAGCAAAATTTGTTTCTACCACTTGTCCTCAAATTTAGAGAAACATTACTTTATCAAGCTTTTGCAACGGCTGCTTCTTGTTAATTTAAAGAATCTTCACCCTTGTTAAGGCTAGATGATTACAATTAAAAGATAAATGTACTGTTAGAAAGTTCTATGCCACACTCTATTTTTATGAGAATTTAACTGAAAGACATACATTATACCTGTATGTGAATCATAATGGCTTCGCAGCAGGGAACGCAGAATTACTTACAGTACGTAAACATTTAAAGAGGAAAATGCTAACACACTGAAAGAGTTTAACACCAGTAGCAATTTATCAAATGAAGATGTTTCATAAAGTCCACTTTCTGGGAGAACATTCACCATTAGACAAAAGCCTCGCATCCTTGATAGTCTGAAGTTCAATCAATTTGAAAACCAAAACCATTCAATGAGCTAAATCTGAGGATCTTAAGAAAACTGCCATCCTCCTTCCCAGGTAAAAGCCAGAATGAAAATAATTATTATTAAAATAATCCAACCAGGTCGCTTTACAGGCAAATTTACACACTGTCTCTTTAAAACACTGCATGCCCAAAAGCCTTTTTGGGTTTGGAATGTAGCACTGCACCAAGTACAAAGCCTCTAAATATCACAAGAAGCTTTTTTAGAGAGAGAAAGAAAGAAAATTCCAGCTGACTGCAACTGTTCTAGCAGGAGTGCCTCAGCTTAGCTCCCAGACCTGGAATTCCAGAGAAACAACAGAGGACAGGAAACAGATAATCTTTTTTACACGTCCTTTTGTAATGCAGCTACAAGATGACTGATGAGCTTAGGAACAAACAGAGTGAGAGTGCAAGTGTCATCAGAGTGAGCTGTGTGCTTAGATAGAAGCTTGCAGGAAGAGCGAGCGAATTCTCCGATGATATGTGACTGGTGGAGACTCCTGCTGTGTTGTCTTTCCCGATAGCATTCTGTAAGACACAACACTTTCTTTGGTCACCATTACACATTTTCATTGCACGATAGTCAAAGCTACATCACAAAATGAATCTTTTGTTTCTTCATGGCCCACCCTCCAATGTTACCTATGTATCACTGTCAGATTAAAAGATGCAAAAAGCATAAAACCAGACATCAAAATGTCAAGTATTTTAAAGTTAAAGAATAAAAATATCAGTACAGGACAATCCAAGAAAAGAAGTATCCCTACTCTAGCAAGGGTTCCATGTGTAAAACCTCCCCTTGTTAAGTACAGCAAATATTTTAGCAATTTGTGTTTATTATGCCAGTTTATTTTAAAAAGCAAATGCAGGACCTACAGAGAAACTGCAACTTCTGCACAGTCACCAGAGCAACTTTGTTTGACAAGTTACTTCTGGATAACAATAGATAAAATCTAATCCATGGGATCAGAAAAGACAGTTTTCTATCTTACGAGAATCTACATTCCTGGCCTTCTTTGGTATCAATAATTAAACAACATGCATATGCAAGTACAGACTGGCAGATTATAACTATTTAAGGAGGAAGTAAAACAGGAGTATTTTTCATTGCTATGATCCTCAGTAAAAATAAAACCCTGTCACATATAATCACAGAAGTAGATCAATTTAGATTAGAAGGGATCTCTTCATTAAGTCCAACTTACTCAGACCCTGTCCACTCTGGATCTGAAAATCCCTAAGGATACAGCTTCTTCAGAAGGGATAAACCTCCCCCATCCTGAAGAGGCAATGGGCGTCTCTAGGTACAAGCTGTGATTACCAAGGGGACCAGATACAAAGAATGAGTACAGAGCATCAGTTTCCACATGAATGACTGTCTACAGAGTCAGGGAGGTATCCATGGAAAAACTTCCGTGCGATTCATCTACTTTGATACCACCTGTTAGAAGTAGTAGAGGCACTGGGGGAATTATCACAGTATATGCTTTTATACTCAACTTTGGGCAGTGTTTTTGGAACCTGCAACAGAGTATGGGGTAAGATAGACCAGCAGTTCTTAAAGTAAACTGCAGCTACTAGGACCTTTTTGTGTAAGGTCTTTTAGCAGACACAAGATGTCAACAGGTCGGTTAAACTGCACTGTTTCCTCCTATATTAGGCTTCACTCTAGAATGTACAGGAAATTCTCAATAGGATTTAAAGAATTAGGAATGGGCCACAGAATTGCCATTGATTAGAAGAATGGGATAAATTTGGATTGGTGAAGGAGAACCTGAAATATACGGTCATATCCTTTTGGTGGTTTATGCCTGTGCAGCTGGTCTTGCTCCAATGCCTAGGCTATGTGCTTCCACACTGTAGAAATTAATTTACGTACATCACTAATTACTAAGCTTCCTGAGAGACTCAGTACAAAGGATATGGACTGACAGACATGGAAACTGATGTAATGTTTATGTCTGAAAGGGGGCTCGGAGGTCAGCCTGAGCATGTCTCTTGGGGCTGTCAGTCTGTCTCCTGGTGTAAGAGCATCGCATCTCCTGATGTGAACATCATTTCATGCCCTAAACTGGTAAATTCTTTTAGCCACAGAATGATGTCCACTATGTTTCTGTGTACTTGCTAAAAGCCGTATCATCTTGTGTTCCTGTGGATTATTAACTAAGTATACTTGTCAGATGCAAAGGTAATTACTATGGGTTTTGCCTAAATGTGCACTATATGGCTATTATCTAAAGTCAGCAGTAGCCACTTTGAGCCCAGCTCCAGATTTCTGAGTAAGACATAATAATGCTAAGACTTTAGTGAGAGGTAAGCCCATTATAATCTTGACAGACTTTGAACATTTTATATTATGGGGAGACACCTGAAATATACATGATCCACACTTACCTCATTAAGACAGAGCTCTGTATCTACAGATTCATTAGATTTCCGCTTCTTCTGTGCCTAAGAACAAATGCAAGATTTATTCCCTGGATAATTTTTACATACAGAAGCACAAAACAATTAGATGAATTGCATGGGTTGTCATACTCCCATAATTTTGACAGCTTTGCACATGATTAGCAAATAAACTCTCCAAATGTAACTGCATGTGTTCCAGTAACATTCCCATTCTGACTTGAATTTACAGCAAAACTTCAATCAGTCAGCTAAGGGTACTTAGTAATTACAATGATGAGTGCCACCAGCTGCAGAGAACATGTTATGTTCTGTGACCCCTTAAAAACGGCACTGGATGTTCATGAGAAGAAATGAAATATGACAGATAATAACCATAATACAACTGCATATTAACAACAAATATATCATAAACCTCAGTTTTAGGAATACACAGCATAATACTTTATCCTTAATGATTCTTGCAATTTTTCCAGGCATTACTATGAAAATACAAATATAATTTCAATATATTGCATGGCTGCCACAGAGTCTCTTTTAGAAAGTTACAGTAAGAATATTTAATGTCTTTTAACATATATACCTCTAAGTCAGATTGAGCTGTTTGTTTACATTGCATTCACTAATTACTATAGAAGGAATATAATTAAATGCAGGAATATTTTATATGATGATCAAAACCTGAAAAATGAATTTGCTGTATCTTCAGCCATGTCTTATGATGAGCATCCATCTGCTGCTATTACAGTGCACTTTCCACACTGACTCGTGTAAGAAACATTTCTGGTAGAGCATCAGGCAAAATGAAAGCAATAGTGTGCACTCTGTCAAGCATCATAAGGCGTTTAATATTTCCATTGTTGAAGTGAACATGATTATGCTAGGAGGTTTCTGCTTTTCTACAATAGCAATAGGAGTCCCCATGGTGCTGAAGATACTTTCAATGAATTGTACTGTGATGGATTTAAGTACTTCAGTGATTCTCAATATCATTTCTTTCTTTGTATATTCCAGAAGCATAAACATCACTCTTTTACAGGAGCTACCGATGTTAAACGTACAATCAAGTCCTATAACAGAAAACCCGGATTTACACAATGAAACTACTGACTGCATTGAGTACATCTGATACCTCCACCTGTACTCACAATTTACTTCCTGTAAAAAAAATTAGGATCTGCTCTCACTGTGTTGCATTCGTTTTACACTGCAGAATCCCACTGGTGCTGGCAGAGACGGACTGGATTAATGCTGATGTGAGAAAGTGCTGAACATTCTGATTTTATACCCTCTAAATTTTTTTTTCCATGTACAGTTGTTTCATTTTATATCTGAGAGCCATCGGTGCTGCCTATGGACACAAAATAGTCTTTGACCTAATTACTGATTTTAGAATCCAAATGAAGGAACTGAACTTCTCATTAGGAAGTACACTCTGCTTTTCATGACACTTTAATAAATAGATATATTAGAGACAACTGAAAAACTAAAACAGCTGGGATTTAAAGACAGCTTGGTATTTAAAAAGAAAGGCATGGTAAAAATGCTTACTGTATATATGTTCAGGGGTTTCAAATATATGACAAAATAATAGCTCAATTCATTAATAAACACCCTCTGTGAAATCTCTTACATACCCTTTGTTCTAATTAGTACACTGAAGTGATTATGGTAAGCATAAATCTAACTATCTAAATGGAAAGAAAAATGCCTGGAAGTACATTTGCTACAACACGAAGCAAGACAGCGAAGCCTTCATTCGGAGTGTTGGTGGTATTCAAGAGGTTAGGATTATTTTTAATGGCAACTGTGTAGACATCAACTCATAAATGGCTGGCTCCAAGGATTGGTTAAAGAAGGAGAAACTGGATTTCAATCCTGATTTTCTTATATCCAAAACACTCGTATTACATTGAATTGGAATGTGAGGCTTCAGCTGGCCTCAGGTTCAAAGCATCAGATCTTGACAGTGGAAACTGTAAGGACTGTACAAGCTTCATATTTCTTAGTTTGACATTCAGTGCTAAGTTTCTAGACCACATAAGCATCAGCCTACTGGAAACATTGTGTTTTGCTGCTTACTCCTGCTATGGATTCATAACACTGTGCTAACTCTAAGTCTACACTTTGTATTAGTCTCAACACCAAAGTCAGAATTTATGTTCCTTCTGTACTGTGCTTCTCAAATGAGAAAAGAGAAAAATATCATTATTTTGTCTATATGCAGTAAAATTTTTGTTTACTTCATTCTGCCTGATATACAATAGAGTGCAGCAGCTAAAACATCTTTACCTTTGAGAACAGTATTTTAAGGGTAAAATCAACAGCTGGAAGCAAAACCAACGTATAAAAAGCTTTTCAATAATTTTGAGCAACATTCTCTAGCTTTAATTTGGAAGGTAATACTTCTCTGTATTCACATACATATTGTAGTCATGCTAACATCAACAAACCTATGCACAGGCATCCTCCATTATAAAGTCCTTTCTTAGAAGTGAAAAATAATTTTAATAATCAGGCAGGCTTTCCTCTTATCAAAACAGAAAGGACAGCATCTTCCAGTTAAAAATACAGCAAAAATGCAACCTCTTTTCATGGGGAAGGTGAAGGGAAAGAAAAACCTATCAGTTTGAGAATGAGATGAGACATTGCATGCCAAGTTTCAAATTGGAAGAGTACATTTTTACTGTTGAGTTATAAACCTGTAAAAATGGGTTATAATGGAAATGCTGGCATAGGCTGCACTACTGTAATACAACAGTGCATCACGAAATCATAAATAATAGGAAAAGAACCAAAACAAACCCCAAAACCTACATATTGAAGAAAGTGCTATAGAAAGTGCATGCCCTTGAAGTACAGGCTAAGGGGGAAAATCTTCTGTCCCACTCTGGGGCAGAAAAGACTACATGTAGCAGAACTGCTGGGCAGGGCTGGGCTTATAAAAATAAGAACTAAATAAAAAGTGAAAGAAAAGCAGCTTAAAATAACTGGTTAAACAGATGGAAAGAGGTATGAGGTCTTTCCCACTGAGGTAAAATAGCATTTGCTAATGATTTATACACTCAGCTGTGACATGCCTCTGACTGTAAAACAAAGGTACATTAGACAGGTTGACAGTCACCTCGGCTTTGCAGGGAACTATAATTCAGTAATGTGGCCTACTCTGATGAAGCTGCCCCATACTGCCTACAACCTTGCACTGACTTAAGCTTTTATACTCTGTAAAAATGAACACCTGCTTTTACAGAGAATCTGACCACTGTGGTAGCACAAGGAACAGATGATATTTAGAGATAATCACATTCATACATCTGCTGAGTTTCAGCATCCTATCCAGTAGTCATGCATGGCTTCTTTTGGTCTTCGCAACCTGTAGCATTTAATATTCAAACTAAACTGCTTAGCTTAGTTCAAGGACTGGTAGAGAAACCAACTGCATGTCCAGAAAATAAATAACTCTCATGATCAGAAGCAAAATTTCACTTATTACTTTCCTAGAAAGAAAGGTGAATAAGGATCAGAAGAGGAGCTAGTGGTTTTCTGAAAGGAGAAACACTGCTTATAGAGATATTTCTCCTTCTGAGGACTGTTGACCTTCACGTTTCCTTCTAGTCCCTTCTAATTTCCTTCTAATGCTCCTAGATGAGTTCAATCATACGTCCTTGCTCACACACACCTAACCTAGTCTTCTCTAGCCCTGCACCTAATAAACATCGTAAGATCCTCTCAAACCTAGTAACTTTGCTTCCTATCCTGTAAATCCTCTAACTCCATCCCTTGCAGACACTGTAGCTCTGAGTTAGTTCAAGAAAAGCTTGATCATGCATCCAGCTTTTACAAACCAAAGCACTACATGGCTAATAAATGCATTAAACACTGCAGTGGTATCTCACCAGGTTCACACATTTATAGTTTGCATTTTTATATCTCTACTACAGCCTGCACACCTATGTTACTCACAGCAAGGAAAAGGTCTGATGGTGAATGGCTGCAGAGATGAGCTTTAATTTGGAGGGAGGGGAGGGAAGGAGAAACATGTAAAAGGAACTGAATGCCTTGGACCTGAACGCAAATAGGCTCAGAGTAAGCATCCAAACTCAGAAACCAGTCCTGTGCTGTTAGCTACACACTCTGGGCCTTACATGCTTTATGCAACATATAGCTTAGACATTTTAGTGAGAGGCAACAGAAGTGTCATTACGATAAGTATCTGTTTTTTCAGCTAATTTTAATGAGTGACTTTGCCCTCTCCTGAGTTATTTATGCCCGTATTAACAAGCCTTTCTAAAGAGACACATCTCCCAGAATACATCTTTCAAATGACCATGCTTCTGAAGCAGCTGTAACAAATGAGGGTGCTTGTTCTTTTTGTTCCTGTTGATTAAAGAGATTTACTATGCATCTAACCTGTTTTTCCAAGAGCGAGACACAAACAATAAGCAGAGAAATATACAGACTGTAAAAATGCAATCAGATTAACTCTTCTGCACTCACTAAGCTGTAGGAACATCTATCACAATTGTCAACAGTATTTTCTTCTTCGCACAGTAGTACTATGCAATGCTGGAGTATAAATTACTTTCAACAGGGAAGATAAGCAAAGTGCGGGTCAGAGACACAGGCCACTAAAACAAGGATCCAATTCAGCACAGAGTAATTTTGAAACCCATAGCATACAGCCAGGGTGCAAAGCTATTTAAGCCATAAAAACAATCAGCTTTTCACAGCCCTATAACAAAGAAGTCAGATCTTTTCTGCTGCTTTTTTCTTTTTTTTCCCCCTGCTGAATCAGCCCTCAAGACACAAGCTTGAGGCAGGAAATTATCAGTCATGGTTATGCATAAAAGCGCTACAGTTCTGCCATCCCACTTTGTAGAGTGAAGAAAGTATCCTTTACAAATAAGCATTATCAAGACACTTCTTGCACTATTCTCCAAAGCCATGTAGATAACACCTAGCATAGTAAGAATCAAATCACAAGTGTTTCAGCTGAGAGACATTAAATAAAACAAACCAGTTAGCCCCTTGTGCTCAAACGTGCACTGGGGAAACACATACTGAGTTTTACAGTGGAGTACAGTAAACAGTTATCAGCCGGTCCCTTCATATCCCATCACCTCCCAGCCCTAAGTCCCTGTTTCCCATAGCTTTGTACCTGCCCTAAAATTACACTGCTTGTCCCCATTCTCCTATAGGGGTCTTGTCTGGATTCCTCCCCACAGTGTTGCCTCAGCTGAGCAGGGTGGTGGATCACAGGGCAGACAGGATGCCCTGACTGCTTTTGGGAACATCCATCCTTGGGTTTCCCAGTCCAAGCATTCAGAAATCATGAGTCAGATCCCATTCAAAACCACCAGACAGCTGCTCAATGGGCAGCACTGTGAAGTGACACTGTGAATCCACCTAGCTCACCTTCACAAAGCTCCGGCTTTCTTAAGCGAACACACATGACATTTAAGAAGCTGAACATTAATAGAATCTTGCTGGTTTTGAGTACTTAAGAATCAGAAACAAGAAACAGAGGGCAATCTCAAAGTAGGGAGGTCTGTTTTCTGGTCAGGAAAGGGAAAAAGGGATGGGGGATCTCCTGAGATGTTTCCATGCATTCCTTCAGAAGGAAATGGAGTTGAAAAGAAGTCTTCGCCCCACAGCAGCCCACAGGAATCTTCTGGGAAGAGAAGCTGAGACAAAAACAGGTCCATGTTCTGCTACAGCTTCCCAGCTCCTTAGTCATCAGTGAAGGAGCACTGCCGAGTCTCTTCTGGGCAGGCCAGGTCTCTTTCCCAGACCACTGAGTAATGATGGATCAAATTAGCTCTGGTCTAACAGACACTGCAGACTCTTGTGTCTCTTGATGGCCGCAGATGGAAACACACTCAGCAGCAGATACCAGTTCAGACATCTAAGAAGCATACCTAGGAGCTGATGAAATCTGATATGAATAGAAGAACCTTCTCTTAGATCTTGTATTGGTAAGAATATTTGACTAGAGAAGGGACAAGCTGGAGTAATCCTCCCAAAAGGAGCAGAAAAGAGTGTGGATACAAGGAAAGATGACCCGGTACCTTATGAACTATTGCTGGACCATTCCCAGATCCTTATGTTAATAAGAAGTGAGACCTAAGTAAGCCCTGTCTCTCACTGCACTTATATGGCTGGGACAACATAGCACAAAACTCCTAACAGCGACCTTACAGGTTTTATGAAAAGCAGATAATATCAGCAACACCAAACTGATCAAGCAGCTTACAAGGAGCAGACACATGCATCTTCAAATATTTATTTCAAGCAATTAGTCTCCTGGCGAGCACAGCACAAAATATGACACTCAGCCAAGACAACTGAACTGACTGACTTACCTTTCATGGCAGTACAGTAACTTGTTAACAACTTTGTTTTCGTGTTCAGTCGCTCATTTATCTGAGGAAAATTAATTTCCCTAGTCCCAGATTCTCACTTCCTATTTTTAGGGGATATTATGCAATTCTCCTAATATGGTCTTTTTATGGATTTGCCTCGAGCAAATATGTTTGCATGAAGAAGGGCAGAGGAGAAAATAGAATACCAAAAAGCATAGACAGAATAAGTTTTATTAGGTTAATATCGCAATGGCTTATGCTGCCTAGGGTGTTTTTTTTTGGCTTTTTTTCTGGTTATAAAACTGAAGAGCCATGTAATCCAAAATCGAGTTGTTTGGGATTTTACTATTAAAACACATTTCCCCAGTGATTCACTACAGCTATCAACCCAGTGCCCCACAGAGCAGTTACAGGTAGCATCTGGCTGTTGTGCAGTGAACAGCATCTAAAGAAAAGCAGCATGAACACAAAGCCATTACAACCCCAGCGAAATGACATACTCAGCCTTTAATTTTGAACAAAGGTAAGCCATTGAAGAACTACAGATCCCACAACACTTCCCCAGGCTGGATTGTGTGCCCTTGCGTGTCTGAATATGCAAACAAAGTTGTTCTGTTTGGCAGAAGGCGAAGTACCCACCTCCCCTATTAGACAGGGCTCTGTGGTGCACTGGAGTGAGGTGTAAACACTCCTGAGCAGCTGTCAGCCACGGCTACTAGGGGACTAAAACCAGCTCAGCCAGAACTGCACTGTGATAATGATCCTTGAAAAGAGGCACCACACTAATGCAGCTACAGTGCTCTTGTATGGAATCTCACACCTCCAGGTGTGCCTTGGCAGGTACCTGTTGGCTGGAGTGTGGCTGTGATGTGCTTCTTTCTGGTAGGAGCATGCACTAAGCCTGTTACTCACAGCTGAGTTTTCCATCACACTGAACAGATGACAGGAGAGTGTGTGACTGAGACTCCCTGCTAAGAAAAACTTGGGAACTTCCCAAGCCAAAAGCAGACCTGGGAGGATCGAGCTCAGTAGGGATGCTCACCACATTGCTCAGCCTTATGAAACATCCAGCTCTGAGCTGTCAGTATGCGGAAGAGATTAAGTAAATCAGGTCAAGCACTGCCTTCACACTCCAGCAGCAGGACCAGGGATGCTGTCCTCTGGTCCTGCAGCTGTAAAGGAACATCAAGGCAAGCTTGCTTGAACACCAGTCTGCATGGGGCCTGAGTGCTGAGCACTATAGGAAGCTTCTGTTCATACTGTGCCAACCTTAAGCAACTGATATTATTGCTGGTTTCTTGAGCACTGCATTCACGCATAAACTTTAAAAGGGAAGAGAGGGGACAGACTAATCATGACCATTTGCTTTTGGCTAAGTGACTAAAAATGACCAAGACCTTTCTCTCCATTAACCATATGTGCGGTGTTGTGAGCACTGGCTTGGTTATGCACAGAAAGAAAACACAGAAAGCCTTAACAGGGCTTCAAAACCACTTCAGACAAGTGATTTTGCTGCAATTACAGAGGCAAAAGCAAAGGCTACAGATACTTAAGTAACCTTGGCCAGAAACAAAGGAAAACTAGGCACTTATTTGAGCACCCACCATACAGCTACATCCTCCCCTCCTCAGTTTTGTTTAGACATTTAAAGCTCAACATATTAGTTTCCTTACATCCGCAGTTACGTGGCTCTGCCTGTACCCAAGTCACATTAAATCATGACTTAGAGACCAGTTTGTCTTTTTTTTAATTTAAATCTCAGTCAGCTGTGATTTACAGTAATTGCTGAATTTCGCATTTTTGGCACAATCAGAAGTGCCACTGAAATAAAAATTTAAAGTATTTTTCTCCCTGTTCCTCTAATCCTGTAGCTGAGTTCAGGTGCACACATGTATGCTCAGAACTGGCAGCGATGAAACTTTAGTGACCTGGCTGCAGTGCTTGCCTCAGTATCCGTGTTCCTTTGTAGCACTGAAAACACCATTCAGATTAATGCAAATTTACCAAGGTGTGCCTATAAGAAATGAAGGTATAGTATCCTGTGATATTTCCTAAGAATTCAGCCAGAGCCACAAGCATAACATGAAAAAATTCACCCAAACAGTTAACGTACTAGGTAAGTCCAAAGTCACTGAACACAGGGTTTTTTAATGCAAAAATGTAAGACAACTCCAACATTAAGCAGAGCTGCTAGCTAGCTTCTTCTATAAAAGTCTAGCTTTATTTTCATTAGAATACATGCCTTTATACTTTTGTAGAAAGGTATTTAAATTCACTGCAGGTAATCTTGATTAATAAATCCTGACAGCATTCTAATTTCTAAACGTGAATTAATATAATACAATTTTGATTGCTGGCATTTTATTTTCTAGGCATACATTTCAAAAGACTTAAATCAGGACTGAAAAAAAAAAGTAAACATCTAGTTGGTCTTGCCCACAGATCTCCATTAGTGAAGTTAGACCTTCGTTTGTCCTGTCAGCTTCCTAAATGTTATTAAAAGGCCCTTGCAGTATGGATCTTAAAACTCAATAATTCTAAGAGACTTTGATGTAGCATCCTACATTCATTTTTCCCCTGATGAAGTGAGTGAAGGTGAGAAAAAACATCTCTTCTCAAAAATATGAGAAGTGACATCCTAACACTAATTCTCTTTAATGGGCTATACTATAGTGGACTATAATGGATTATATTACAGTGGCCTTCCTCATATCCATTATTAACACATGAACGATGCTCTCGTTCACAACAATTACACTGTAGTTAATGAAGCTATTCAAATAAGCAGAGAAAATCTCATGTAAGAGAAGCCTGCAGAATCATGACCTTATTAGAAAGGTGCCTTTTTCTTTACTGCCCTGATCCCACCACACCAACGGGAATTCTGCCACTGGTGAGGCAGCAGCAACTGAAGATGAAAAGTAACTTCCTAATATCACCTGCATACATGGCCTCAAGTTTGAGCTCAGTAAAAAGTACTGAGAAATTTATTCTATCAATCACTGAAATAATTTCTAAGACACGAAAAGTATTGCGAATGTTAGGACAGATGTTTAACAATTACAACCCTATTAAACCAAAACTGAGCCTTTAATAACCAGATTATGCAAATTATCAGCAGATTATGCAAAACTGTAATCACAGTGTATACCCCTGCTTTGTTTTACCACATAAATAATTCACAGGACAGAAGGCTTACATTTATGTTTACATTTAATAAGTCTGAAAATACAAATAGATGAATGCTAATAATGCAAGTAATGGAGATCAACAGGATCACTTTGGGTATATTTTGTAAGGTTACCATAATAAACTGGAAGAAGCTTTTGCAGATTTATTGTGACTAGCTTGCCTACTTTTTGAAGTATTATGTTGTGACAGACTGGATAGTTCAAGACATTATTTATGGGATACAAAGCCTTATATTCTGCGGCAGCTTGTTTAATCTAGCTCAGGTCAATACTGACAACAGTTGTGTAGTATTTTTGAAATGAGGAGGTGGTTCTGGAGCACTTCTCCTCTTAAGGGGGCAGGTTCAATGCACAAAAGGGGCATTAATTTGCACCTCAGGCAGTGCTCTTCCTCAGAGACTGAGGAGATAATGGGATACAGGCTTATAATGTCGCAATGCACCCAGGATGTTTCCCCATGCCCTTCATTTCCCTTTCTGTGGGATGAGCTGCTGTTAGAAAGCAATAGTCCTCTTGTATCCTTACATCTAGTTCGACTACAAACCCTACAAGCAAAATCTTGAAGGTGCCCTAAGCTACCAAATTTTAACATCCTTTAATGGGACTCAAGGGAGAGATTAGAAAGTTTCACCTAGAAAAACATCTTGAGAGTGCTATCTGAAGAGAATCTTGATCGATGATGGCTGGCAGCAAATATTTCCCTGAGTGCATAGTGGTTTTAATTCATAGTTCTGTACTGAGCTGAGGCAAGGAGAAAACAGAGCAAGTGAGCAACATTTTTTGTGATCTACCTATTCAGATGTATCCAATACTCACAAACATCAGCTTTATCTTACTAGTACATTTCAGTGTCAATGCATTGCCATCAAGTTTCCAGAAAGCATTCAAAAAAACCCCCACATCTGGGTGTGTGTCAACTACAGCAGCAACCTGGCTTCTTGTGTCACTCCTACCTCCAGAGCAGAGGGTGGAAAATCAGACCTAAGACAGCATTAGTAGAAATGAGGCAGGACTGTAATACAGACTGTGCCTGTGTATTAACGTATGTGTATTGTATATACAGGCTGCATATGCACACTACCACTGACACTGCATTAGAGTACTGAGCTCTCTCTTCCAGTGGTAAGTGAATTTAATGGCTTTAAGAGATGCCATGTTCAGTGGGCAAGATGGGATTAGCCTCTCCAGTATCTGAGACCAGCATTCTCGAAAGGAATCTGGGGTATTACCATGCTGCTCACACTCAGTGACCTCTTGAGCAGCACGGGACATTGCACTTCTGATATGCTGTGCATGGATGAACGTAATTGCACTACAACAGGCTTTGTACATAACAAAGGGCAGCAGATGATAAGGACTTGAAGAGCACACACGAGCAGATGTGTCTCACTGGCTTGGGGATTACTTGGAACTGCAGTTTCGATAGTTGCTCTCTTTAAATGTTGATGAAACACCAGAGTCCAGTCCCTGTTACACTGACATGAGCCAGCATGACTCGTGTTTTAGGGGCTGTCCCTGTGTTGTGGACTCAGTGACCAGCTCAGGTTCCAAAAAACACAGCTCTCTCACTAAGGCCACTGACCAAAGGGTTGTGCTGCTACTAAATATGACATTATATCTACCTGAGCCATCAGCTTGAAGGTGAAAAGCCTCTGCTTAATTAATGATTCCTAAAATATCCTCATTGAGCTGTTCCCTGGGTTTAGACTGGGGGTGTTTTTTATCTAAACTTCTGCAGTTGTATCTGTTAACAATTTGAATTTTCCATCTGCAAATAACCGCGACTGAATCCTTAGGAATAATCAGGAAATCTTAATCAAAATTCATAGGGGTTAGAAAAACTCTTCATGAGGACACGATTCTGCAAACAGTTGCAAGAATTTGTCAAACTAAGTTCAAAATCTGTATTAAAAAAGGGATAATTTTTTCTTCTGAATTTGCATTTGACTTCTGAAATTGTATACAGGCAGTTAGTTCCCTGCAGGCACAGATCCTTACATTTGCCCTCATAACCACATAATTACACTACATATGTGATTGAAGTGTGCAGGATGGCATACTGACATAGAACTCAATACAGAATGGTCTTCAAGAATTTAACTTGGATACATAGAACTGTTAACACTGCTTTTTCCAAGCCATTGTAAAAATCATACTAAACACAGTTAATCAGAAAAGTTCTGATCAAACCACTCTTTGACATTTTTTTGTTCAGACAAATGTAAAATGTGCATTTGGAAATGGGGCTTCACAGATATTTCTAACTTATTCCATATTAACCTATATTAATTATTTCACAGATATTTATAACTGCTTTGCTTTCAAATGTGCACTCTTAATTTATATGCCCACTTACCCAACACTCTGCACAAATTAAGTACTTAACGACTGCAGGTAGCTACTTAGATCCTACCTGCTCCACATCTTACCTGCCATGTGCATAATAAATCTGAATGCACACATTTCAAACCTGAGCATGAATTTAGTACATCCAAACGTTTATGTGTGTGCTAATGCGTATTTAGCCTTGAATTAGAGGCAACTTGAGGCTTCGGAAAATGTCAATCTGGAAAAATGAAGTAGAACCATGTAATGCAGTATTTAGTAAATTACTGCCCTGAATACCTAATTCTGTTTTAAGAAAGACATGAGGGAGGATAATCCTATAATTCTTTAGGACACATACTGAGTGCAACTATGAAAATATATCCTGCATTATGCACACCAGTCAGTCTGTTTACCTGTGGCTCACGGAAAGAGCTAAGCATGCAGGAGGACTTAACCTGAAGTGGGATTATTAGGCCAAGCCCACTCATTAGAACTACAATCTGGTGTGAAATAGGCCGTCCTCCAAAGTACAGACTAAAATAAACATTTTGAACTCCTACTGATTTCAAAGGCAGGGAATTCTAATGGGTGACAGCGCCTCATGGTCAGGAACTCAACAGCAAGCTGAAAAATACTGTAGGGCAGATGGTTTGAGTGTAACATAGAGGTCTATTATTGAGGAAAGACAGCTGATGAGGAGTTATAGGGATAAAAAGTAAGTAGCAGATAAAGGGTGTGATTTATTCCTGTATTTGATTACTAATGTACATGGAAGACTGGAAGTAAAATGAGCAGACAGGTTAGAAGCAGAACAAGAATATATTTCTGTTCAGATGTTTTGCTATCATTATTTTTTTTTTTATTAAGTGTATAGGCTAACTAATTTGGGTAATAACTGCATTCATTTTCTGTCCTATAAACTTGGTTTGACTCCTTGAAAAATGCAGGCATGCTTTGGGAAAGGTTTCACATTCTAGCTCTTCAACAGTATCCTATTCTTGCTGCTATGCTGCCTTTTCACCAATGTATGATTTAGAATGATTACTTATTATTGTACTCTAATTTTCATTGGTCTTTTCTATATTTCATTTGCTGCTGGTAACAAGGAAGATGCTATTTCTACAAAATCTTCTTTATTATTACTGAAATGCTTTTGATCATATCTGCCACACAATAACTGTGAGCCTGGGTAATTTATTTTTTAAGAATATTAGTTTATGGGTTATATAGAAATATCAAAGAATGATGCAATATATACATAAGGAGTAACTGATAATTACAATGTACACTTAAGGATAATTGCAATGTACACAACTGTGGAGTTATTCCATTTTAGAAGTGTATAAACAAAAGCAGAATTTGATTAGGTTGCGTGATTGCCTCTTTAGACTAAAATGACTTTATATGCATAAACATACTTCATATACTTGGGTTTGGTGTTGGCAGAGGAAGGCAATGTATCTTCTTTAATCAAGGATAAGGAAGCAGGGTTGATGCGGAGACATTTACCAAATCAGAATACTAATCCAGTCCCTTAATTGCACCCTAGTATGGCCATGACCCATAGTCCCTTCTCCCTTCTCTGCTATATCTGCCAAGACAGCCAAGACAGCGATGGCATGGTGACTCCTCCTGCAATGTACGGGCTCAGCATCCTCCTGCTCAGTCTTGTGCAGCCTATTTTTTGATCCCTGAATCTTCATTTAGCTATTACATCATTAGAGAGAATATACAAAAATGTATACTGATAAATTTCATGCCAGAATAGGTCCATGAGGCAGCTGAGTGCCAAAAGATTAGCAAACAGATCTGCAAGAAGGAAGAAAAAGAAGGAAAAAAGAGGATAAAAATAGATGGGGGGACAGAAATGAAAATATTCTAATAAAGACTAATGGTTAACCAGAACTGAGGTTTCAGATACAGTGGAGATATGCCTGCAAATTGAGACTAATAGTCTAACAAGTCACATCACATAAATAGGCAGAACTAGTCTTGGTTATCATTTCCCTAAGGGGAACTTTCCTTCATGATAACATAGTATTATTTCTTGAATTTCTATTATTTCCAATAGGAACGGTTTATAAGAGTACAGGAAGGTGTTTAAAAAGAATCTTTGTGATTAAAGCTGCTATCTGTGTATGAGTTTTGGGAATCTATCTCCGTAAAGGGGTGTGATTTTCTCTGATGGTACTGCAGAGATGTTTAGACGTCCAGAGGAAAGGTTACAGTTATGTGCCAGGGAAAGTAATATTGCCACGAGACTAAGTGTAAGAGGAAAAGCAAAGCTGCCACATCCACAACGATCTGTTCTGCAAGATGCGTAAAAAGGAGAGAATATGGTAAAAGCCTTCAAGCCAATGTTCATCCAGTGGGTAACATCAGGTTATCCTTTCTATTTTTCTGAGCAATGGAGTACTCAGATTCATACACCTTCCTCAAATGCTCTAACTCTACCATGTTCTCCCTAATGATTCAGTGAGAACCAGCAACAAAACACTTGAAACTACTAAGAAATAGACAATTTAACATGTACACAAGGTTCTTGAGGCTTCTGGAGAACTCTATTTGCCTGATAACTACTCACGACCTACCACAACAGGGCAGTAGCTTCTGCATACCACCCAGTTCTTATGCTCTTTAAAACTATTTTGGACTGAAAATAAATCTGACAGCTGTGAAGATAAGACACTGAAATTTATTGACACCTTGCTGTAGCATAGACAAAGTGCTATCAACCGCTTGTCACAAAGAACAGCAGAGGTTTGGTGTGCCCTAGGAAACAGATAGCTAATCTATGCAACAATCTGTTGATCATTAAGAACACATTGTGGTTTAAACCCAGCTGTAACATTGTGGTTTAAACCCAGGTAACTCAGCACCACACAGCCTTTACCACTGTGGGCGCAATGGAGAGGACAATCAGATGAATGTAAACCCCGTGGGCTGTGATAGGAATAATCCAATAAGTAAAGTACAATATAAAAGTACTACTACTACTAATAATAATAATGGTAAGGGAAATAAAAGTGGAGAGCATCTAAAAACAAAAAGGGGAAAGGGAATCAAACAGTAAACACAACTGATGTACAATACAATTGTGCACCACCCACTGACTGATATCCAGCCTGTCCATAAGCAGTGATTGGTCCCTTTGGGATAATTCCCCCCAGTTCATATACTGGGCATGATGTGCTGTGGTATGGAATACCCCTTTGGCTAGTTCAGGTCAGGTGCGCTCTCTCTGCTCCCTCCCAGCTTCCTGTGCCCCTCCTCACTGGCAGAGCATGAGAGACTGAAAAGTCCTTGATCAGGGTTAGTGCTGCTGAGCAACAACTAAAAATATCAGTGTGTTACCAGCATTATTCTCAGACTAAAGCCAAAGCATTGCACCAGCTACTGGTAAGAAAATCAACTCTATCCAAGCTGAAACCAGGACAGAGCCACAAAATGTCCAGAAGTGTCTGCAACAAGCAGACTGTAAGAACAAGAACAATGACAGCAAATCAGAGAATTATAGTGTCATTTGAATGCAGTAGTCATCTGTGAGCTTTTCTCTATCCACTCATGTATCCAAAGACTCATAATACTGGGCAACAATTTTTTTGGGAAAAGACTTTGGGGTGGGCAGCACCACAACTCTACTCAAGGATCTGGGACCATCTCTCCAGCTCCTGGGGATTTCAGGGAGCAGCAAACCTCATAACCCTGCACCAGGACTGTGCACAACGAATCAGGGTCCCTCTCCACCAGTGAGCCTTCTCCCCCATGGAACAAAGATGTGCAACAAATTCTTATGCTGCTCCCTGGACTTCTCACCCCCCTCTGTACCATCCCCTCACAGGATGCAGAAGTCATAAAACTGTGTGCATCTGTGATTAACATGCTTCACTATCTAAAATTCTTTAGCTTCCACATCGTCATTGGTCTTAAACCGTCACACTATGACACAAAAGCATCAATGCCTGCTTCAATAATGGTGTTAAAAAGTACATTCCAATTATAAAAGTCCCATGAAATTATTTTCCTTGCCTAGAAAATACTAATTCTTTGCAAAAATAGCAGAATTGATAAAGAAAGATTTTATCTGTTAGATTTTGATCTATTCTGGCAACTGCTGAGCTATTTTCGTACTTTGGAAAGAAACATCTCCGTATTAACAACTCTATCAATTAACTGAGATAGTACCAAGCCTTTTACTTTGGTTTTCTTCCTGTATCTCTGTGGACATACTTTTTGAGGATAACATAGCGCATTAACACAGTTTATAGTAGTAAAATATTTATTGTTTGCAGAGCACTCAAACACACTATGCGGTTTTCAGAACAAAGGCTATGAGGTGATATCTTAGCTTCACTTAAGTTAACTGTATTTCATTGTTTTTAAGGTCAGGAGTACCTTTTCATTATGAGCCTGTGGAATAGCTTGTATGATAGGATTCTGGTCTATAAGTAGGACTCCTACAAGCTACTCCAGTTAAAATAAAGAAGTACTAATGATTGCAAGGATTCTATTCTTGTCCTCCATTCCATTAGAAACCTGGTGGCACGATTGCTTTTGCCTGAGCTTGCTTTACAGCAGGGTCAGCCTGGCACAACCAGAGTTACTTTCACTTGAACAAGTATAAATGGAAGCAGAGCCATGGCTGAAACCTAATATTTACTAACAGCAAACAATATGTCTTAAGCAAAGCACTTTGTCAAGTCCCATAAATGTACAATATGTTATGAACTACACTTCCAAAGACAGTATGATTAAACACCCACCATCGCAATGAGTCGACCTAGAATTTTTATTAGGAGTAGTTATGCCTTCAAATTAAATTATAATACTGCATTTTATGGCTGTTTTTTGCAGGCTATAGCGATCTGTTTTAAAAGGGAAATACATGATGGACTACATATTTGATTGAGAGCTAAAGTTGGATGACATTAGTAATACCTTTAATATGATGAAGAACCACATAAAGTAATAACATGGGCTATGAATAGTTTGATTTGGCTTACCTGACGCAATCCAATTTTCTGATTCTGGCTTATTCTAGCACTTTGTATTTTTGTGGGTATTCCTACAAAAGGGTATTGATGTGAAACGTAGAAACAACTGTAGCTTAGGGGAGCACTGCAAATGCTACATCTGCTTTTAGTAGCAATAACTTGCAAAATTCTTTTGAGGATAAGAACTATAATCTGTCCATAGAAATTTCCATTTTCTATAAAGGTGTGTAGGACATTTTAATGTATTTTTGTAAGCCATTAAATTGGTTTTTAGCAACCTCACCCTCATTTTCAATTGAACAATTATTAAACTATAAACCAAAATTGCATGATTCCTAAAACTGTAGTCTGGAGTTTTACAGTCTGCTATAAAGCGAAGTATTATTATAATAGACTAAAGATGCTCCGACTATTAAAACCTTTTTTTTTAAATGAACTGTAAAATATTTTACCATTGATGAAATAATTCAAAATTATTCTGCTCGCCAGCAATGTACACGCACAGTATTTTGGTATAATGAAAAGCATGCTAATAAAATAATTTAAACTGTAATTCTAATATACAAAATAAACCATTTTGCTGTCTTTCAGTAACAGAAGTTTACTATACCTGAGTTCCAACATAAAAAATGTTTTGTTAGAGTACTGATCATTAAATGTAAGGTCCAGTGTTACAGAGAGCTCCACAAGCCAAAGAGACTGAATGTTTATCAGTGTACATCTGTGTAGCTCTGATGAGAACAACAGAGATGTGCTGACTTAACACTGTCAGAGAGTTTTAGCTTGTATTTTACTCTACAAATCATGCCTGATCTTGCAAGGGGGCCCAATGTTCAACTAAGAAGTTCAACCAAGGCTGGTAAATGAGAACAATTTTCTACTGATTACTGATGGCTGATGTCTCAGCAATGCTGACACTAATATGATGCAACTAAGCCTATAGGACATGATACTTGGCTACATCCTCAAACTGTTCCCTCCGATGTTCAAAAGAGAGGCAAAAGACTCTCTGTACTTAGAAATTAATCAGATCTATTAATCAGATCTTTAGCTTCAGCAGGATTCCAACAAGCTTGAAAATTATCTATCCTGTGTGGTCCTGGAATTCTTTGGCAAAAACAACTCAAGTGCAGCCTTGCTCTGAGTGGGTGCAGCCTATATGATCATACCATTACTACATTTGTACTCGTATGTTCATTGCAAAGCAGCCTTTCAGCACTGAGATCCACTGTTTGCACAGTAATGCAGATGGACTGCTGACCACTTCCCTGCCTAGGGACACCAGGATTGCCATCCAGACTGAAACCCCAAACCTGTCCCTCACTCTTGGTGACCTCAGCTTCTCTGGATCTATCTGAAAGATCCAAGAGTCTTGCAGTGAATGAATAAAGCCTCAGGGAAATTTATACATCCACATGGTTGGTCGATGAGAAAATGAACATGAGCCGGCTGCAGTGTGCGCTTGCAGCCCAGAAAGCCAACCACATCCTGGGCTGCATCAA